>JAOPUP010000813.1:0-38100 GCA_026873135.1 Eucalyptus urophylla | reverse complement strand
TTTAATTATATGAGCCTAATTCTACATGACGTGCACATGATATTTATATTCCTAAAATGCAATTTATCATAAAAATTGAAACTACTTTATCTAAAGACAAATTTTTGTATTTTTCATGATATTCAAGATTAAGAAACATGCAAAAAAAAACCTAGCTAAATTAAAATTCCATCCAATTTAAACTTAGGATCAAGTCATGCTAAATCCTAATTTAAACAACGACGTTATTTTAATCTAACAATTTCTAACCTAAGATGCAAATTCATCTAATCTTAAGATGAGACATGTAATTCTATTCTAAAATGCATGATGATTTTTGTTTGTTTTTTTTTTTATATATATAAAATTCGAAATTTTTTTTTTAAAAAAAAATGCACACAATTAAACATGCAACCTAAAGAACTAGCACCCTAAATTAATTAATTCTTTTTGGGGATTTCTTTTTTTTTGTTATATAAAAAAACTATCCTAAATTGACACGTGCAATTCTTAGAAAAAGACTAATATCATGAATGCATTTTTTGGATTTTTTTTAAAAAAAAAACGAAATAACTAAATACGTTAACCCTAGCCCTAATCTAACTTGCATTTTTTTTTAATTTTTTATGCAAAATATCCAATTTAATCAAGATAAGATTAATACCCAAAATTGACAAACCATATCTCGCGCATGAGATCGGGTTGGTCAATTTTAAATTAAATCGCGAATCGAATCTCGGGCATGAAATTGGATTGTCGATTTTTGTACGAGATTGTGAGTCAGATTTCGGGCGCGAAAATCAAACTCCTAATCCCTAGTTTGAGGGGTTATTTCACGTTGGAACCTCAATCATGCATTAATGAATAATCACACTAAAAAAAACTATATAAAAAAAAACTATAAACTATATAAAAAAATAAAGATAAGATAATAATAATAATAAAAAACTACCTAATGTTCCCCTTTTGCTTTTTTCTTTTTTTTTGTTTTTTTTTTTCCTTTTCCACGCATGGCTTGCTCGTGGTCACCGAAGGCAGCGCCTGGCGCGAGACCGGCCAAAGGCGAATCGGCGAGGAGCGGCGACCGAAGCGCAGGCAGCAGGTCGCGGGTGGTGGATCTTTCAGCTCCGGGACAGCGTCGGCGCTCTGACGCTGGGTCGCCGCAGGAGCGTGGAGGAACAGAGGCGGTGCGCGGTGTTCACGGGCGACCGACGGTGCGCGCGGGGTTTCGGTGATGAGGCATGAGGTTGGGAAAGGCACGCGAGCTGCTGGTGTGGTCGGGTCGCCGCGGGTCGGCTCGGAGCAACGGCGGGGAGGCTCGGAGGAGCGGCGGCGTCGGGTGTTCTCGCGAGTCACGGCGCGGGCGTCGTAGGTTGGAGCTGAGGATCGGCGCTGGGCTGCAGGCGCGAGCAAGGTGGAGCGGCAATGCTGCGCGGTTAGAGGCGCGACTGTGGGTGTGGGCTGGAGGGCGCTCGCGTAGGGGTGGGGCAGCGCGGCGTCGTGGGCTCTCGGCACGGCTAGCGGACGGCAGGAGGAAAGTTGTGGAGGTGGCTCGGCTGCCGGCGTTCGGTGGCGCTAGCACGGTGGTGGCGCGAAGAGGGCCGGCGGCGCAGGAGCTCGGCCCCGGCGACCTGGGCAGCAGCGAACAGAGGGAGGGGGCGATGGGAGGCTTCCACGAAGAAGACGGTGAACAGTCCCCTTTTCTTTTTGTTTTCTTTTTTCTTCCCTCTCTGCTGTACGTCACTTCTCCCTCTGCCCTCCTCTCTCTGCTTTTTTCCTTTCTTTTTTAATCTCTTCCCCCTGACTTCATATTTTCTTTTTGCAGGTTCTCTCCTGGCTCTCTTTTTAAATAGCTCTCACAATTCTCTCAAGGAAATTTTTCGTTCTCCCCCCCTTTTTTTTCTTTATGCGTGTTCAGACCAGCGAAAGAGGGACCATGTTTTTGTGCATGTAATCAACTGCGAGCCCTTGCTTCTTATTGTCCTCTTAGTACAAATGCAAATGCGGTTATATGAAATGCAATTTTACTATTCTTTCTTAGAGGTTAAAGATTAATCCCTAAATTTTTATGCAATTAATTACTAAATGATTAGTCAAAATTTAGGTGTCAACAGCTGCCCCTCTTTGAAGGTGAGCTCGCAGAGGTTGCATTCAAAGACAATATGATACCTAAATTTTGACCATGCACATGCAATGGATGATATTTTGGCGGGACTATGGATCCCTTCTTTTTTAAAAAAAAAAATGCAATTTATATGATGCATGGAAATGCTAATGCTAGTGATAAAAGAAACTTACCTGGAATAACTTACCTTCGGGGAGGGTAGAGTAACTCGAGATAGTTGGTGTTACATGTCCAGGACCCGTACCATTCTACGGTCGCCTAGAATAGTAACATGACTTTACAAAGAGACTGCTTTCCCAGGACCCGTACCATTCTACGGTCGCCTAGTATAGCATTGCTTGGTTGTGTCTAGGACCCGTACCATTCTACGGTCGCCTGAACGAGGAAAATTTTTGAGACATCCAGATCCAGCCTAAGATGTCAAGAATTTGGGAACTTAACCAATAGACACTCAATGTTAGGTGAGATGAATATTGGATTAAGAGGGTTCGAAATACCTAGATCCAGACTAAGGTATAACGAGAAAGATCGAAAAACATTCACATCCAAGTGAAATGTTTAACGAAGAGTTTTGAGACATCCAGATCCAGACTGAGATGTCAAGAATTTTGGGACTTAACCAATAAACACTCAATGTTAGGTGAGATGAATATTGGATTAAGAAGATTCGAAATACCTAGATCCAGACTAAGGTATAACGAAAAAGATCGAAAAACATTCACATCCAGAGTGAAATGTTTAACGAAGAGTTTTGAGACATCCAGATCCAGACTGAGATGTCAAGAATTTTGGGACTTAACCAATAGACACTCAATGTTAGGTGAGATGAATATTGGATTAAGAAGATTCGAAATACCTAGATCCAGACTAAGGTATAACGAAAAAGATCGAAAAACATTCACATCCAGAGTGAAATGTTTAACGAAGAGTTTTGAGACATCCAGATCCAGACTGAGATGTCAAGAATTTTGGGACTTAACCAATAAACACTCAATGTTAGGTGAGATGAATATTGGATTAAGAAGATTCGAAATACCTAGATCCAGACTAAGGTATAACGAAAAAGATCGAAAAACATTCACATCCAGAGTGAAATGTTTAACGAAGAGTTTTGAGACATCCAGATCCAGACTGAGATGTCAAGAATTTTGGGGCTTAACCAATAGACACTCAATGTTAGGTGAGATGAATATTGGATTAAGAAGATTCGAAATACCTAGATCCAGACTAAGGTATAACGAAAAAGATCGAAAAACATTCACATCCAGAGTGAAATGTTTAACGAAGAGTTTTGAGACATCCAGATCCAGACTGAGATGTCAAGAATTTTGGGACTTAACCAATAAACACTCAATGTTAGGTGAGATGAATATTGGATTAAGAAGATTCGAAATACCTAGATCCAGACTAAGGTATAACGAAAAAGATCGAAAAACATTCACATCCAGAGTGAAATGTTTAACGAAGAGTTTTGAGACATCCAGATCCAGACTGAGATGTCAAGAATTTTGGGACTTAACCAATAAACACTCAATGTTAGGTGAGATGAATATTGGATTAAGAAGATTCGAAATACCTAGATCCAGACTAAGGTATAACGAAAAAGATCGAAAAACATTCACATCCAGAGTGAAATGTTTAACGAAGAGTTTTGAGACATCCAGATCCAGACTGAGATGTCAAGAATTTGTGAACTTAACCAATAAACACTCAATGTTAGGTGAGATGAATATTGGATTAAGAAGATTCGAAATACCTAGATCCAGACTAAGGTATAACGAAAAAGATCGAAAAACATTCACATCCAGAGTGAAATGTTTAACGAAGAGTTTGAGACATCCAGATCCAGACTGAGATGTCAAGAATTTGTGACTTAACCAATAAACACTCAATGTTAGGTGAGATGAATATTGGATTAAGAAGATTCGAAATACCTAGATCCAGACTAAGGTACAACGAAAAAGATCGAAAAACATTCACATCCAAAGTGAAATGTTTAACGAAGAGTTTTGAGACATCCAATCCAGACTGAGATGTCAAGAATTTTGGAACTTAACCAATAAACACTCAATGTTAGGTGAGATGAATATTGGATTAAGAAGATTCGAAATACCTAGATCCAGACTAAGGTATAACGAAAAAGATCAAAAAACATTCACATCCAGAGTGAAATGTTTAACGAAGAGTTTTGAGACATCCAGATCCAAACTGAGATGTCAAGAATTTTGAGACTTAACCAATAGACACTCAATGTTAGGTGAGATGAATATTGGATTAAGAAGATTCGAAATACCTAGATCCAGACTAAGGTATAACGAAAAAGATCGAAAAACATTTACATCCAAAGTGAAATGTTTAACGAAGAGTTTTGAGACATCCAGATCCAGACTGAGATGTCAAGAATTTTGGGACTTAACCAATAAACACTCAATGTTATGTGAGATGAATATTAGATTAAGAAGATTCGAAATACCTAGATCCAGACTAAGGTATAACGAAAAAGATCGAAAAAAAATTCACATCCAGAGTGAAATGTTTAATGACAAGAGTTTCGAGACATCCAGATCCAGACTGAGATGTCAAGAATTTTGGGACTTAACCAATAGACACTCAATGTTAGGTGAGATGATTTTGGATTAAGAAGATTCGAAATACCTAGATCCAGACTAAGGTATAACAAAAAAGATCGAAAAACATTCACATCCAGAGTGAAATGTTTAATGACAAGAATTTCGAGACATCCAGATCCAGACTGAGATGTCAAGAATTTTGGGACTTAACCAATAGACACTCAATGTTAGGTGAGATGAATATTGGATTAAGAAGATCCGAAATACCTAGATCCAGACTAAGGTATAACGAAAAAGATCGAAAAACATTCACATCCAGAGTAAAATGTTTAACGAAGAGTTTTGAGACATCCAGATCCAGACTGAGATGTCAAGAATTTTGGGACTTAACCAATAAACACTCAATGTTAGGTGAGATGAATATTGGATTAAGAAGATTCGAAATACCTAGATCCAGACTAAGGTATAACGAAAAAGATCGAAAAACATTCACATCCAGAGTGAAATGTTTAACGAAGAGTTTTGAGACATCCAGATCCAGACTGAGATGTCAAGAATTTTGGGAATACCTAGGACAAACCTGGGATATTCGTGAAGGTCACTTACCTCTCGGTAGAAAGAAGTTTTGGAACATCGAGGATGTATTTCAAGTATTCATGGAGGTTTCTCACCTCGAGGCTTCTGAAAGGCCACATAAATGTCAAGAGCTCTTGGGTCTTCAAGGAAACATTACCTGTCAGACATGATTAGAGCAAAAATACATGCATTTGCCAAAGAAGTAAGCAATTCAGCACACTCCAAAATCCACTGAAGCTTTTATCCATTCCATCAAGATTTATGCATGATGGTTTTACCATATTTGCACCACCAAATTTCCACTGGGGAGAATCATCGTTTAAGACAATTTTCACTCCTGACATGGATTTTCAAGAATACCAAATGAGAAACTTTCAGTTAGAAAGGACTTTCACTCACTCTCATTAAAAAGGCTATTTTGTCCCGACCATTAATGTGGGATCACAGGAATCACTCCATCCTACCATCATCATGTCGACAAGGATTCGAGTATTCTCGCAAGCAGTACGACCTTATCAATCCGAGAGGTCTTTAATAGGGACCGTAATGTGGGCTTGGTCAATGGCTTAACAAAGGGACTCTTCGGGTCAAGGCTATTGAAAGAACAACTTCGCAATCATCTTCGGGTTTACAAGTCAAGAATCCTGCAAAATGAGAAAGAAATAATCTTGCCCGCACTTCTTCGAGCAATGCTTAAGACATATGAATTCCTGCGTTAATTTCGGTGCCCTAATCTGAAGAGACTTTGTAAGGGACGTAACGTAGGTTGAGTTCATGGGTTGAGAAGTGAATGAATCATTAGGCTCAACATGTGTATAGGGGGATGAGAATTGGTGATCATCTTGGCATTGTCACCGGTCTTCTTCTTCACCATTGGGATTTTCCTCATAGGTACTATAAAAACTTGGCATTTGAGTTCTTTGAGTACCACTCTATTGGGAATGCACCCTTTTACAATTGATAATCATTTATCTTGACTCTTTCTTTCATTTTCTATGGGCATTGGCCTTGCTTTTACCAGGCACACTGCTTTTTCATGCCCCTTTTGTTGTTGTTTTTCTTTTGAATAACCACGTAATGCTTTAACATTTGGGTTCTTGAGGAGTCTTCATTTTTGTCAGCACTCGGGATTTTGCTGTTTGAACATTTGCCTTTTGCCTTGCCCCGGTGTGGGGGATGATCACCAATTGGGTTTAAACGAAACGAATTTACAGGCTCAAGGGGCTACGCAATGGATAAAGTGTGTAAGATAGAGAAAGAACTGATCTTCATCATCCTAAGGCACTTGAATTATCGTATGAATTCAATGTAATAGCAATACCTGAAGATTGATGCAAGTGAGAGCAAGAATATTCCTATCAAATTCCTCACCTCATGATGTCGTCTTACCTCCAACTTGCCCCAATGTGGGGTGGTTCTTGACAGGGGTAATTTAAAAATTATTCACGTGTGCGGGCTCAAAAGGGTTTAAACAATGGATGATCACGTAGTGTTTGGGATAGAGAATGAACCGCCTCTCATCATTTCGATCATCGTACCTTTTGCGAGAAAGCTCTTTACCTTAGAAACATGGAATTTCCTACACTCATCTCACCAGTATATGAGCAAGGGATTGTGTATAGGATAAGGCTTGCCTTTCATCATCCTGACATGTCTCATTTAGCATGTTCAATTCATTCCACATCATTCATTAACTTGATCGATGGTGACAATCCTCAGTGGAATTGGTAATTAAACAGGTAAAACTATCATGCAAAATTCTCCTTTGAAAGGTCACAAGTACTTCATGAACTCATCAGCTTTGAACACAAAGAGTTTGCAGCTCAAAAAGAAAGAAAAAGGATTGGTAAAAAAAAATTTTTTTTTTTGTGGCAAACTTGTTGCCATTTCCAGGGATCGAACCCTGGTCGTTCTCGGACCCTTTCATTCCCCATGCCACCAGGCCGAGGCGCTGGTGGTGTCCTCAGGGCATTTCCTTTTTTATTTAATTGAACTGACACTGGGTCAACCCGTCTGATATACCGAATCAAATGAATTCGATATGTGTATGGAACAGGGCCTACCTCTCATCTCATTCAATCCATTCCCACACAATTCAACGAAGAAATGAGTACCTTCGATTCACAACAAATTCTTCCAAGGGTAATACTTCTTCACAGCATCAGAGTTAACAGGTTTAGAGAACTCACGACCATCCATTTCTGTAAGGATTAAGGCACCTCCAGGGAGTACCCTCTTCACCATATACGGGCCGCTATAATTTGGAGCAAATTTGCCTCCAGGATTAGGAAAAATCGGCAACACCTTTCTTAGCACTAGATCATTCACTTCGAGTGTCTCGGCCGTACCTTCCACGAGAACATCGATATGTGGCAATGGGAAGTCATCCTTTGGGCTGGCCTTGTTCAAATCCCGATAATCAACACACACTCGGACTCGACCATCCTTCTTCATGACCGGTACTATGTTGGCCACCCATTCAGGGTATTGCGAGACTTCGATGAATCCCACTTTGAGGAGTTTCATTACTTCCTCTTCTATCTTCTTCGAGAGCTTCGGTTTAGTCCTCCGAAGCTTCTGCTTCTTAGGGTGCATGTCTGGATTGGTGGGCAAACAGTGTTCCACAATTGACGGATCTAAACCTGGCATATCAGCATATGTCCAAGCAAAGATATCCTGATATTCTTTCAACAACTGAGTCAGGTGCTCGGCCTCATTTTTGGGAAGATTTGCCCCAATCTTTATTTCTTTAGGATCCTCGTCATCACTCAAATTGATGGTGACGGTTTGCTCGGAGGTGAGAACTTTGGGTTTTTCATGGTGCTCCCAACTTTGTTGTACTTCAATGGAGTCACCATTTGGATCATCAGGGTCATCATCGTCATCACACATGGCATTGGATTGAACCATTTTCACCTCCTTGCCTGCCATAAGGCTGCTCCTGAAACATAAAGTGGATAGTTCAGAAAGACAAACAGGGCTAAACGGCATGGATTTCTTATCTATTTTTCGAATCTTTATTCGATTTTTTTCTTCTTTCAAATTATTTTTTTTAAAAAAAATTGGCAAAACATTTTGGAAAAGCTTTTTGTCACGAGGAAGCATGATGAAGCCCAGGCCTCAGAATTCTCCTTGGATTTTTCTTTTCTTTCATCGGTTGGATATCATCAACGGGCTGGTTTGGTATACCCCATCATGCCCTCAAAATAAAGTTTGTAATTGTAATTGATATTCATCAACCAAATTACATTTATTGGATTGAAAAGTACGGCATATCAAAGTGAAATGACACCATAACAATCAAACCCTAGCAAACATCCATTCCTGACAAACAATATGCAAAATACGATAAGCAAACCCTAGAAAACATTAAATCCTAAAAGCGATAAGATTCCCACGCAGGGGAGTGCGGAAAAGCAAATGTGTTACTCTTGTGGGCTAGCACCCATTTCCTCCGATGGTTCTTCATCAATGGCACCTATGAGGAGATCCTCGAATAGAGTCGCGATCCCTTCCATCCCATCATCTGGATCCTCTGTCTTTGAAGTTGTCGGGTCATCCATGCCACTCCATTCATCGAGCACGATACCTCGGGTGTCGATCATTCCTCCCTCATCATGCATCATTCTAGCAGGGCCCGGGAATGTCTCGCGGATATCGAGGAGTAATGAGTTTTTCTTCTCTCGTTCATGTCCTCCACCTTTTCCATGGTACCCTAATCCGGCGGAACGAGACCTTCGAGGGGCTTCAATAGGATTCCGGATACCCTGTTCTTTTTTACCAAGTCCACGGCCAGGAATAAGGCCATTTCCAACCATCACTCTTGCTACCATAACTGTTGCATTTGACACATCAGGGATGGGTGCTGTCGATCCTCGAGATGCATGAATAGTGGATACGAGCTCAAACGATTGGTAGCTCGACTCCTCCCTACGTTCCGGCTCGACATAGGGGATAGCCGTCTCATGATAGATCCGATGATCCACCTCACCATGAACAATGACTAGCTTTCCTTCGACAATGAATTTCACACTTTGGTGGAGACTTGATGGCACAGCTCCAGCAGTATGAATCCAGGGACGCCCTAATAGGAAATTGAATGCGGTAGGAATGTCCATCACCTGGAAAAGGACGTTGAACATCACCGGCCCTATTTGCAGATCAAGGTGGGTCTCCCCTATCACCTCCTTTCTCGTACCATCAAAAGCTCGGACGGAGGTCTTTGCAGCACTTATTTTTGAAGGATCTATTTTCAGGCGGTGAAGAGTCGCCAATGGACAGATATTCAAGGCAGACCCATTATCAATGAGTACTCGAGCCACATGGGAAGCCTTACACTTGACGGATATATATAATGCCCTAGTATGTCCCCTCCCCTCAAGAGGGAATTCTTCATCAGAAAAGGCTATTAAATCCTTAAGAAGAATTGATCCTACAAATTCCTCCAACCTGTTTACCTCGATCGTCTCTGGTACATGAACTTCGCTTAGAACCTTCATTAGAGACTTTTGATGTGCAGGAGATGTTTGCAAGAGTTCGAGTAAAGAGATCTGAGCAGGCAATTTCCGCAACTGGTCGACCACGTTATACTCACTTGCTTTGATTATAGCCAGAAATTCTTTGGCCTCTTCGTCAGTAACTGGCTTTGCAGGTTGGGCATTAGCTTGAGCATAGGTCCGACCAGACCTGGTAATCAGGTCAACATCTAGTTCGTATGACCATGGGACTGCTTTGTTATCCTTGTACTCGTACAGCTGGGGCATCTCAATAATTATTTCTTCATCAGTTGAAGGCACTTCCACTATCAGTCCTTCATGGTCAGAGGCATCCTCAAGTGGGGGCATGTCCTCGATCAATGGATCTGGTTCACTCTTTTCGGCACTTAGCTTAGCAAATTCTTTCTCCCAATCAATGATGACTTCGGAGATAGTTGACACTATTCCAGCTTGGTCAGCATACACGATTACGCCAGCCTTAACCATTTCTTGAACCCTTTCCCTCATGGTAGGCAAGGGAGGATTCTCATTTGTCGGATAATAACCAACTCTAACTAATCTGCTATAGATATCTTTGACAGACACCTTCAAGTTCATCTTTTTGCCAGCATTGAACTCAAAAGTTGCATTCACGCTTCCCTGATGTTCCGGCAACGGATTCTTCTTGACATTCGGTTGGGTGGTACGGAAAGAAAATGCCTTAGTATCCAACAAATTTTGGATCTTGTGCTTCAAAGTCAAACATTCATCAGTTGAATGGCCGACCTCTCCCATATGATACTCACATTTTTTGGAGGGGTCATAGTTGGAGAATTTTTCAGCATTGGGCCGCTTTGGTTCGTGGGAGATCAATCCCTTGTTTCGAAGTATCGGCAAGACCTGAGATAGAGGGCCATGAAGAGGAGAGAACTGCCTTTTGGTGAATTGCCGCTGTGCAGGCACTCGGCCTCCATCTTGCTGATTCCCGGGGACGCGAACCATTGGAGGCTTACTTGGGGCTGGTTGTGCATATGCAACATTGATTTCAGTGGCTGGTTCTTTATCTTTCTTCATGGTGAACCTTTTGCCTTGATGAGTCAGTTCGTTGAACCATCCATCCCTTAGCCCCATCTCGATTTGTTCACCCACTGGGATAAGTTGGTTGAAGTTCTCCACGTATGTGCTAGCCATCCGGTTACGGAACTCATACGGGAGAGTCTTGACGAACAACTTCATTAACTCCTTATTTGTAGGCTCAGGAGTGATTTGAGCTGCCAAGTTTCGCCACCTTACAGCATACTCCTTAAATGACTCACTTTTCTTCTTCTCCATCCGCTCAAGATCCTCTCGGGAAGGTGCAATGTCCATGTTGAACTTATACTGCTTTAGGAAAGCATCAGCCACATCATTCCAGGTGTCGAGAAGATTTACATTTTTCATTATGTACCAGTTGAGTGCGGGCCCAGTCAAGCTTGCATGAAACGATTGGATCATGAGAGACTCGTTCTTGACGTATTGGGCCATGCGTACATGGTACATCTGCAAATGAGCTTTTGGGCAAGAAGTACCGTCGTATTTCTCGAACTCCGGCATCTTAAACTTCTTCGGCATTTTGACCTTCTCGTAAACCGACAAGTCGAACGGGAGTGAATTCTGCGACTCTTGCAATTGTTTCAGTTTCTCTTCAAGTTTGGCGAAGCGTTCATCTTGCTCCGCCTTAGGGAGATTGTCGGGCTTAGCCTTTTCAGCTGTGATGAACAATGGGTCATCCTCTAGTTCCGGCATGTCATCATCACCCATTTGGGCTTTGTTCGTCTGCTTTGGGACTACTATCTCGGGGAGAGCGGGTGTAAGAGTCTGATTCACTTGGAGGGATTGCATTTGATCCGTCATAAGTTGCATAGAGGTGAGCAACTGCTGGAGTTGATTTTCCACAGCGGTCATACGATCACGCATTTCGATTTGGTCGGCCATTTTTGCTCTTGATCGTGTAATGACGGGCGAACGTGGAGGATCCGTTATCACCTAATTTGAAGAAACGGACAAAAATAAGTATCTCATATGAAATACACCGGTCCATGGCAATGGTCTAAAACTTTTATTCATTAATGGAGTTTTGGACAATAGAAGCAAGATTGATTCAAGCACTTCATTAATGAAATAGAAGCTCGAAATGCCCTAAACAAAAAACTAGGAAAGTAAATGACTCAACTTCCTAAACATTAATCTAAAAATAAAAACAACAAGATAGATTCAAACACTTCATCTAGCTTGATCAATATACACTCGGGACACCACTCGGCGCAATCGCTTATTCTCCTCTTGAGCTTTTTCAGCAACCCTTTTGAGACGTTTATTCTCAGCGCGGTTGGTGATCTTCAGCGGCACCTCTAGTATCTTTGGAAGTAACTCCTCTGGAATCTTGTGTTGTTGAATGTACTTAATTGAGGCATAGTACTTCATTTCCTTGCCCTTCAACTCCTCCTCGGGCCACTTGAGTTTTCGTGGCTGGCACATATCCCACATTGATTTAATTGTGAGAATGAAATCTTCATGGTCTCGGTCTCCATCAACGAAGTTGGCTTGGAGTGGATCTGCTTGCAATGCCGGGGGAAGTTCTTGCACAACTTGATACTGACGGGTCACTCTAGTTGGATAGTACTCCGTTGCTCCGGTGAATCCCAGTAGAGGGATTGGGCCAACACCTCCACATGAAAGTCTCGCCACACGAACTTGGAACCACTTAGCATGCCATAGGAAACCCTTGGAAGTTGGTTTTTTCATGAAAGCTAGCCACCTAGAATAATGGTAATCTGGTGCATGTTTTTGGTTGTTCTCAAATCTCATAATAGGGTGATTAGAGTTATTGACATCAAGTATAGTCATTGAACCACCAAACCCTTTTATATGAGAAAGAAACCAAATTTGTAAAAGCTCAGGAGAGGAATGGAAGGTCTTATCACCGCTTCCTTTAAATCGAGTGAGGGAAAGAAAAGTTTCAGCCAAAATAGTGTTTACGAAATTTTTTCCTCCCAACACTTGTTCAACTAAGTGAGCCATCAAAGGGTTAATAGCATTCTTGCAATGAGGGAAAAGCATAAACCCAAAGAAAGCTAAAAGGAAAACCCTTCTCATTTGAAACGAATTGCCATTTTCAAAACATTCTTTTAGAAAAGATAAATGACATGTATTGCGGTGAGCTTTTAAAACCTTTCTTACATTGTCCTCCTTAATTCTCAGAAAATCGGATAAGGCTACAATGGGGTCTATTCCGATAGGTGGACTAATTAATTCAGCTTTCAAAGGTTTCCCTATGGCAATGCTATACTCTTCCAAGGTGGGCGTGAGTTCATGCTTACCGCCGAAGATGAAAGTAGAAGTCTCGGGGCACCAACAATGAGCAAGTGCTTGGATGAGGCCGCCGTGGATGTTGATACGCAGCAATGGAAGTAGTCGACTAATGTGTGACTCTACGAATTGACGGCCAGCTTGGTCTAACTTGTCCCACCATGCGCTAAGCTCTTCCTTTGGAGGGAGAATAATTCGAATGTCCGGTATTCCCATTGTATATTGATCAAGACTCAGGACAATCCTAATGCCATGGACCGACAAAATGATATAATAAAGTAAGTAGATTGCAAGAGTGCGAGTTTAGAAGACTTACTTTACCAATAAACAAGGGGCAATCACATAGACATGCGCATGGTAAGTGGCTCGATTTCTAATCTATCAGGCTTAACAAAGTGAAGCCACAAGAATGATCAGACTAGCCGCGGGCGTTCGAACTAAGTCGGGTCCTCATGACTTCGGCTTGGTCAAAGAGCCGTCCTGGGTTGCGGGCATGCGAACCGAGGTGGGTACTCTTGACACCAAAAAAAAAACTTCGGGATTGAGATGGGCGACTCGTACCGCGGGCATGCGGTCGAAGTGGTATCCATCTCAATACCATCCTAGATGATCCTATGCGGCCCAGGTCCGGCGGCGGGTTGTGTGTGCAATAGTGTAGTGTAAATGCATAGGCATGCACAACAGTTTATATCAAACAACGCTTCGTTCATGAAAATAAACCATACATTCCTACACCTCCCTGCAAAACAAAGGTCAGCAAACACTTCCCCTTATACCTCCCATCCTGCAAAAACATTTAACACCTTAAATGTTAGGGGCGTACCTGGAATCCTCGCTGCCAAACAAGAACATTTTTCAAAAGAAAAGAAAAATTGGCTTAAGTCCACTAAGAGTTTTAACTCAATGTCCCCAGCGGAGTCGCCAAGCTGTCGCGACCTAAATTTCAGGTGAACCACCTACGGTTTAGGTTAATGGATTGTTAAGCCTAGACTTAACTCGGGCTCTCCCATGCCCATACCAATTCGCAACTTAGGGTTTAAGTTCTTAACATGCAATTGATTTTTCCATGGAGTCGCCACTAATCTATTTTTGGTGGGTAGATTAGAAACCCAAGTAAAGTAATGGGAGAATTACTTCACTCCTACGAACCAGAGATTGTGAGTTCGGGGACTTGGTTACACTAGATTTCTCTAATGCCCTTTCGGTACCATTCTTTTTATTTTCAAAAATGCTTTTGCAGGCAGCTTGAATTGATTTTAATTTATCTTCCTAACATGTGAGGTGATCATGCGGGTGCGTAAACCACCAATTTAACACCCAAGAAAGCGATGAATAAATTGCAGGACTTACCTCATAGCAACGAAAGCATCTGCAATGTTAAATCAGAATTCATATCAACAATCCTAGATATGATTTCTAATTAACATGCAATTTCCTTTTTTTTGGTTTTTACTTGTTTAATGAGAATCATGTAATATGCAATGCATGCTACTAATCTAACATAGATATGGCATGGTGGCATAGCCTAAACTATATGACATGCACATGACTTTTTTCTTTTTTCTTAAAAATGCAATTTATCCTAAAAATTGAAACTAATTTATCTAAAGACAAGTTTTTGAATTTTTCATGATATTCGAAATTAAGACAAATGCAAAAAAAACCTAGCTAAATTAAAATTCCCTCCAATTTAAACTTAGGATTAAGTCATGCTAAATCCTAATTTAAACTAAGACGTTATTCTAATCTAGCAATTTCTAACCTAAGATGCAAATTGATCTAAACTTAAAATGAGACATGCAATTCTATTCTAAAATGCATGATGATTTTTGTTTGTTTTTTTTATATATAAATTTCGAAATTTTAAAAAAAATTTGCACACAATTAAACATACAACCTAAAAACTAGCATCCTAAATTAATTAATTCTTTTTTGGGGATTTTTTTTTATAAAAATAAAAAAAATCCTATCCTAAATTGACACGTCCAATTCTTAGAAAAAAAACTAATATCATGAATGCATTTTTTTTGGATTTTTTTTATAAAAAAAAATGAAATAACTAAATACGCTAACCCTAGCCCTAATCTAACTTGCATTTTTTTGAATTTTTATGCAAAATATCCAATTCAATCAAGATAAGATTAATACCTAAAATTGACGAACCATATCTCGCGCATGAGATCGGGTTTGTCAATTTTAAATTAAATCGCGAATCGAATCTCGGGCATGAGATTGGATTGTCGATTTTTATACGAGATCGTGAGTCGGATTTCGGGCGCGAAAATCAAACTCCTAATCCCTAGTTTGAGGGGTTATTTCAATCATGCATTAATGAATAATCACACTAAAAAGAACCTACATAAAAACAAACTATAAACTATATAAAAATAAAGATAAGATAATAATAATAATAATAAAACTACCTAATGTTCCCCTTTTGCTTTTTTTCTTTTTTTTTGTTTTCTTCTTTTCCTTTTCCACGCACGGCTTGCTCGTGGGTCACCGAAGGCAGCGCTCCGGCGAGGACCGGCCACAGGCGAATCGGCGAGGAGCGGCGGACCGGCGGCAGCAGCAGCAGGTCGCGGGTGGTGATCTTCAGCTCCGGACAGCGTCGGCGTGGGCTCTGGACGCTGGGTCGCCGGTGGGAGCGTGGAGGAACAGAGGCGGAGGCGGGGCGGTGTTCGCACGGGGGTGACCGACGGTGCGCGCGGGGGTTTCGGTGATGAGGCACAGAGGTTGCAGGAAGGGCACGGCGAGCTGCTGTGTGGTCGGGTCGTCGCGGGTCGGCTCGGAGCAACGGCGGGGAGGCTCGGAGGGAGCGGCGGCGTCGGGGTGTTCTCGCGAGTCACGGCGCGGGCGTCGTAGGTTGGAGCTGAGGACGTCGGGCGCTGGGTTGCAGGCGCGGCGAGCAAGGTGGAGCGCGGGGGGTTGCTGGCGCGGGCGGTTAGAGGCGCGACTGTGGGTGTGGGCTGGAGGGCGCTCGCGTAGGGGTGGGGCAGCGCGGCGTCGTGGGCTCTCGGCACGGCTAGCGGACGGCAGGAGGAAAGTTGTGGAGGTGGCTCGGCTGCCGGCGTTCGGTGGCGCTAGCACGGTGGTGGCGCGAAGAGGGCCGGCGGCGCAGGAGCTCGGCCCCGGCGACCTGGGCAGCAGCGAACAGAGGGAGGGGGCGATGGGAGGCTTCCACGAAGAAGACGGTGAACAGTCCCCTTTTCTTTTTGTTTTCTTTTTTCTTCCCTCTCTGCTGTACGTCACTTCTCCCTCTGCCCTCCTCTCTCTGCTTTTTTCCTTTCTTTTTTAATCTCTTCCCCCTGACTTCATATTTTCTTTTTGCAGGTTCTCTCCTGGCTCTCTTTTTAAATAGCTCTCACAATTCTCTCAAGGAAATTTTTCGTTCTCCCCCCCCCCCTTTTTTTTCTTTATGCGTGTTCAGACCAGCGAAAGAGGGACCATGTTTTTGTGCATGTAATCAACTGCGAGCCCTTGCTTCTTATTGTCCTCTTAGTACAAATGCAAATGCGGTTATATGAAATGCAATTTTACTATTTTTTCTTAGAGGTTAAAGATTAATCCCTAAATTTTTATGCAATTAATTACTAAATGATTAGTCAAAATTTAGGTGTCAACAAAGATCCAACTGCCCCAGGGGTTCGAGGAGATGGTGGCGGCCCGAGATTTAGGCTTGGTGGTGAGGGACTGGGCGCCACAGCTCGAGATCTTGGGGCACCCCGCGACCGGCGGGTTCTTGAGCCACTGCGGGTGGAACTCTTGCATGGAGAGCATCAGCATGGGAGTGCCGATCCTCGCATGGCCGATGCATTCGGATCAGCCCAGGAATGCAGTCTTGATCACACGAGTCCTCAAGATTGGACTTACCGTCAAGGATTGGATGAGCCAAGACGACGTCGTGAAGTCCTCTGCCATTGAAGGCGCTGTGAAGGCGCTCATGGCGTCGGACGAAGGGAAGGAGGCGAGGAAGAGGGTGGCCGAGTTAGGGGTGGCCGTCCAGGGGTCGATGGATGAGGGCGGAGTTTCTCGGGCCGAGTTGGACTCTTTCATTGCTCACATCTCTGGATAGATTTTCTCCATTGTTCTTGTTCTTTTTCCGCATTAATGATAAATCATAATTTGGGGCGGAGAGAAAGAGAACATTTCATATGAACTTGTTGTATGAAACATCCATGCTTGAGATCGTATGAGATCGAGCAAAGAGGATATGTTTCTATATATGTGATAGTCATCAAAGTAAATTACCAATGCAGGATGCTATTCTAAATAAAAATCCAATATGATTTAACTTGTCTACGACTCAACCATCATGGTATCACCACTCGCCCCACACCAACGGTTACTTCCGCAGCTTGCAATTCCACTTCTTGACAATTACAACAGCCCATGTTTCTCGGCCATTATCATTCATTGTGGCTCCACGATCCGATGATCGTAGGAACTCCACGATTGTATGGAGCGTTATGATTGCTCCCAAAATTGTTGGCTGCATGACTCAAACACTTGCCTTATTCTCTATTCATTGATCTTTACTTCATCTTCATTTCCTTCATTAAGTCCCATTTACCAACACTCGTGGTTCGACGCTAAGTATTTTCCTCTTGTATCACCTCTCAATAACTTATCATCGTCTTTGTCAATTGTCCATAGTTGCAGACCAAAAGGACTGCGCAAATTCTACCTTAGCCATGTCTTACTTGTCATATTTAATACGAATAGACGGTCAGAAGCTTAGGCAATTTTTTTTGAGTCGACAGAAATTATTTTCCACATGCCACTTTTCCAGGTCACTACAGGCCTAGCGAGACATGAAATGGAAGGAGAAGTGGTGGACATGCAGACCAACTTGTCCTCACTATCAACACGACAAAGATGTTCGAAGCGCTCATCAAATGTCGTTTCATGAGAACTCAAATATAGGCCCCTCAGCATTCAAGCCCTTATAATCACTCTGTTAGGCCCTGTTTGATAACGTTTATATTTCTTTATATGTCTATTCTCTTGTTCTCCAAAATAGAAAAAAAAAATAGAAATTTGTTTGGTAACATCAACTAATTTTTCAATTCCCCGTAATAGATCAGTGGTTGGGTAATAGATTTGTAACAGAAATAAGAGATAGGAAAAACTTATTTCTTTATTCCCATGAACAAAAAGAGAAATAGGATCAATTTAGAAAAATAAGCTCAACATAACTTAATGGTCATCTTTACACAATCGACACAAGGTCCATTCTCCTAACTGGATCCAAGTCCCCATTTTTTGCAATAAATAAATAAATAAATAATTCAAACATTTAGGGAAAAATTTAGAAATTAGATTTTGAGTAGTCTTACTAGTTTTTAATGTTAATTCTAGTTTAGAATTACTTTAGCATAAAAAAATGTGCATATTTTGATGAAAATTGGATTCAAAATTGAATAAGCTTTTAGGACTTTACTATATGGACTTTTGAATGTCATTCTTTTTCTGATACAATGCTAGGCCGCGAAAGTTTTAGGGGTGATCGGTTCCCGGTTCGATCCGGTTCCAAGGTGAAACCGGGAACCGGACCGGGAGAATCGGTTCCCAATTTTGGGAACCGTGGACCGAACTGTTTGGTCCTAGGACCGAGAACCGGACCGAACCATCGGTTCCGGTCCGGTCCGGTCCGGTCCAAAAGAATTGGCACTTTCTTTCTTCACTAAAAAATAACCATTCACTAAAGAATAATCATGCTCCGGACCGATCAATCAAATTCGGTTTCCAAGCAATCTAATAAAACTACTCACACATGTTTCCACGTACAAAATATTCAAACTTCACTTGTGTGAATATCAATCATAGTTTATGTGTTTCATGCTTAATTTTAAACATAAAACCCATGAACAACGTGATTAAAGGTTGTGATTGGCTTAGGTTTTATAGACAATCTCTCTTCTATACTTTGAATGTTTAATCGATATGAGACTTTTTAAGGCTTGAAGTGCCTTGTCGTTTGCAAGTGAGGGGAGCAAGAGAGAGAGTGTGAGCATGAGGAGAGTTTTTTCTATAAATAAAGAGTAACAACAAGAGTTTTGGTGGTCTCTTGGCCACATAAGAGGTTGTTACCTCAATTGCAATTCCAATTGCAATAAGTTTCATATATTATATGTGTTTATATATTATATTAATATAAATTATATATAAAAAAATTTGGTCCGGTCCGGTTGGTCCGGTTCCCACCTTGGAATCGGGAACCGGACCAACCGGCCGCCGGTTCCAAGATTAGGAATCGGGAACCAGACCGCCGACCGTGGGAACTGCCTAAAACCGGTCGGTCTGGTCCGGTCCGGTTCGATCCAGTTCGGGTTCGGGCGGTTTTCGTTGCACACCCCTAGAAATTTTGGTGACTCCGAGTGACGTTTGCTCTTCTTCTCAAAAGATTTATATACCTATTTATCGTAATACACAGAGATTTACTGTCAACCGCCTCATATTGTGAGTTATAAACCAGTGGAGCTCTATATTGTGATTTCCAGCCATCCATCTCTGACTAATCTTTATATTAGATTTTCTTAGGTCATATTAATATATCTTGATCAATCAAATCATTACAAAAGTCCATTTTTTTGTGAACATGAAATGTTAAGTCTCTTTTTAATCAAATAAAAAAATTGGGAGTAGAAATTTTTAGGGCTATATCAAATGCATTGTTGTTCTTAATCTATTTTGAGAATAGAAATTTTGCGCATATATCAAATGCGTTCTCCTGCTCAAAATCTTGTCCAAGAAATAATGTAACAACTCGGGCCCCATTGTGTACTATTATCCGCTTTGGACATTGAGTCCTTAGGGCTTTAAAATGCGTTATGCAGGAGTAGAGGCATGGCCCATTAGCCCGCCCTCTCCCAAGCTATAATGCGTTTTAAAGCCGTGAGGACTCAGTGTCCAAAGTAGATAATATTACACAATGGGGCTTGGGTCGTTACAAATAGTATCAGAGCTGACTCCCAATTGCGTGTGGAGCCATAGCGAGGATGCTGTGCTCCTAAGGGGTGGAGAGTGTGACAGCTCAAGCGACGGTGCGCGGGGAGGAGGGATGGCGGTGCGTCCGCACCTCGGTCCCCGAACGTGCGCAAGGAAGGGGAAGGGGTCATCTCTAGTCCAACATCGCTTAGGGGAGAGTCTTAGGCTAGTTTATAAGGCTTGGGTCTCTCTAAATTTGTGTAATGCATTTTAAAACTATGAGGACTCAGTGTCCAAAGTAGACAATATTACACAGTAGGGCCCCAATCGTTACAAATAAAAATAGAAAAAACTATTTATTAATAGAAATTGTTTCTGGAAATAGAAATATTACCAAATGCACCATTATTTGTTGTTGTATAGCGCATGGTAACGTAAACTTAATTTCACCGTTTGGTTTGTTACAACAAAGCTTTGTACGTTCTCATTCCAAGGTTTAAGAGGATATGATGCACCTAGAGATGCTTAGTGATTGGGAATTCTTCAATTGTGACTCTATTGGTGACTTCTATGTTAGAAAGTTAACTTTATTTGTTAGAATAGCTATTGCATATTATTTGTCTGGCTATATTATTTATGGTGTCAAAATTGATCCAGTAATCGATTGCAAAGTCAAATAAAGAATGACATCATTTCCTTTAAAAGAAAACACAGGAGAAAATTCTTGAATGACAGAAGAGGTGGGAGCAACAAGGCCAGAGGGGTGGTCACAGGATTGGAATTCTAGGTGTTGAAGCTAGAACTGAGAGGGGATGGGGTCGACCGTGGCAGAGAGGGTAGCAGCGACGAGTGATGCGAAAAAACAGCAAAGGTGGAGGGCGGTCACGCTGTTGGTGAACTGGCAATGCTTGGAATTACATGGATTGCGAAACCAAGAGTGCCTATCCGACTTTCATGAGCTTCTTCATGTACCTCTTCCTCATTCTGCAGCAAGACACCACTTCTTCTCTCTCTCCTCAAGTAAGGAGCCCCGAAAAGGCACCCATCTTATTATCCAAATGTTATTCTCCTCTTTTTATTGGATTTTGTCAAGCTAATTCCTCCGTCAATTTCACTGCCGATTTCAGTTAGGGGCTCAACATTGGCTCACAAACACAGTTTCGTTGATCATGTACTTTGCTTTAGTATTTTAAAGCAAAACAAAAAGGGAGAGGGCCCCTTGCCTGCCATTAGGAGAAGGATATAAAGAAACAAAATAAAGGTGAGCGGGTGAAAGCTCGGAGGCTTGGTGGAGATCATTGAAGGTGAGGGGTGAGATCCACAAGTTGAGTAATTTCGATTTTTTCCATCTTAAAGTGAAGGGGGTGGATGAACACATTTCAGGAGTGAATTTAGAGCCCCCATGACACATTTTCATAAACAATCGGCTGGCAATAATTCCACCACATAAATAATTAAATCCAACCCATTTACACTAAAAAAGAAGAAGTTATTCTCAATCTTTCAATTGCAATTCAAAACCATGGTCTCACTCCTTTTTCCTATTTTTCCTTTTTCTATTTAGATCTAGTTACTTGATTAACCATTTCACTATTTTTTTGGTTTTTTAGGGTGTGTTTGGTAATAATTCTTTTTTATTCTGTTCTTAAAAATAATTTTTAAGTATTTTAAGGTGTTTGGTAACTGTCCAAAATTTGTATTCCCATAATATAATTGCATTTGATACCGTTTTCAAAATTTCTAATACAAACCATTTTCTTTTAATTTTTAATAATTTTATTACTTTTTTCTCTTTTTTTCTTCTTTTCGTTTTTCTTTTGTTTCTCTTCTTCTTCTTCAAGCTTTGGCCGGTTGTTAGTCGCTGACCTCAAGATAACTAGCGATCAGCCAGACAAGGGCCAACGACCTCGTTGAAGCGTCATTGGCCCCAAGCAAGGCCGCGCCTCTTCGGTTGAGGCTCACTTAGTTAAGCAAGGCTCGTCGGTGGGCGGGGGAGGCTCGAGCAAGGGCCCAACTCACCGGTGGCTAGGCGAGCCTCTAGCAAGCTTGTTGAACCTTTTGGCTTGGCAAGCCTCCAGTGAGCTCGACGAACCTCCCCCAACCGGTGACAATGGACGACGGTGGTCGCTGTGGAAGAAGAAGAGAGAAAGAAGAAGAACAAGAAGTGAAAAGAGAAATAAGAGATTTGGGTTGACTTGATTTTGGAATTGCTCCTAGGAACATGGAATCAACTTTTTTTTAATCCTTGATTGTGTTTCAAATATATTCCCGGGAACAAAATTTGTTCTCTAGAACAAAAAAATTACCAAATGGATTTTTATTCTAAATCTATTCCCAGAAAAAAAAAAAGAATCAAATATTATTTGAAAAGTTGCCAAATGCACTCTTAATGTATTAGAGAAAAAGTGCATCCATAATATTCCTATGACATTTTATGTGTTTCGTATAAAATTATGTCGCCGATAGTAAGGAAAAAAGACATTCTTTCATATAGTAAAAAATTGAAAAGTCTTGTTCATCATAAATCTTATAACAACTTATCTATCCTTGTCCATCGTATCTCAAAAGCTCATTTTCTTGGTGAACTTAGTTTTTAATTTCATTAATCCAAAATATATATCAAGCCTCTTTATTTACTATTTTCATGAGTTTTTTCTTTTTTCCTTACTAAATTGGCAAGATACTTTTACACAAAACATGTATACATCAAAGGAATATTTAAAAATACACTGAAAATATTATGCACAATGAAGCATCTTGATATTTTTTCATAAAGGGTTCATGGATTATGTTAATTTTTGTCAATTCAAATATTGACATTTCACTGACATTTTAAACAAAATTCTTATTTTTTGCAATGTTTTGCTTTAATTAAACTTATCTTCTAAAATTTCACATTGGAGTATGTATTGTGATTTTACTCTGAAAAATCATCAAAGAGTTTTTTTCTTAAAAATCTATTTGGTCATCCCATTATCTGCATATGTGTGTAAAAGAAAATTACTAAAAATGGGTTCGATGGTGATATACATGAAAGTATTGGAAATATATAAACAAAATGTGTTAAAAAGTTGCCTATTTCAAATTTGTTATGTACTCTAATTTACAATTTATTCACAAATTTGCTCAACGACAAAGAAAAGAACTAAGTTTCTTGACAATTTCTCTTTTTAACGAAACGAACTTTTATGGAAGTATAATCTAACAATAGGAAAAAGAATAATGCCTTTAATATACATGGAAAAACAACAAGAAACAAAAAGTTTACGTGTGAAATTACTAATTATGGTAAGTGGGTCTGACATAGATATAGAAAAAAAAGAAGTAAAGTAGGTAAATTTGGAACCATAAATTTGGATGAAACTAGGTTTTTCGAAAATTTCTCTTTTCCATCAATCAAACTTTTATGAAAGTAATATCTATCAATAGAAAAGAAAAACATAATATCTTTAATATATGTAAAAAATATATAAGAAACAAACACTAAACATGTGAAACTCTTAATTATTAAATACAGAATGACCAAAAAAAAATAAGAAAAGTAATTTGGGACTACCACTTTAAATTGAATAACTTAAGGATAATTTTGTCTTTTTAGTGAAAACCGGGCGAATTTATTCATATAGAGAATGGAAATTATGCCATCCTAAAATAATTCTACATGAAATATGAAGAAGTGAAAAATAAGAAACTAATAGAAAAGGTAAAAATGATCCTGTCTTCGGATTCCATTCCCTATTTATAAGACCTAAAGCTAACCCCTCAAACACACCCCACACCAAACTTTGACTCTTAAGACATACCCCTATTTGATTCATTTCTTAACTCTCTCTTTAAGCCAAATTTCGGAAGAAAAAAAAAATGTCCTCCCACCAACACCAACACCAACAAGACCCAAACTATGTCCAAAAACAACAGAACGGACCAAAAATGAAAGACGTCTCGGGATCAGTGGCAGTGATCATGGTGCCTCTTCCGGCGCAAGGCCACCTCAACCAGCTCCTCCAGCTCGCCCACCTCGTCGCCTCCTGCGGCGTCCCCGTCCACTACGTCGGCTCCTCCTCCCACAACCGCCAGGCCAAGCTCCGCTCCCACGTCCCGCCCTCGTCCGTGCCCAGCGACATCCGTTTCCACGATTTCCCAACCCCGCCGATCCCCTCCCCCGCCCCCAGCCCTAATTCCCCTTACAAGTTCCCCTCCCACCTCCAGCCCGCGTTCGACGCCACTTCGTCACTTCGCGGCCCCGTCGCCTCCCTCGTCCGCTCCCTGTCCTCAGTGTCGAGGCGGGTCGTAGTGGTCTACGACTCGCTGATGGCCTCTGTGGTCCAGGACGCTGCCTCGGTCCCCAACGCCGAGATTTATGTCTTCCAACCTCCTTCCGCGTTCATGCTCTGTTGGTTTACCTGGGAGAGCATACGGATGGCGCCCCCACCGGAGGTGGAGGTCGACCTCGCGGAGCTCATCTCCTCCAAAGGCTTCCCGTCCCTCGTGGACTCCTGCCCCAACGAGTTCTTGAAGTTCGTGGAGTCGCAGAAAGAGTGCAAGAAGTTCAACTCGGGGTGCATCCACAACGCCTGCAGGGTCGTCGAAGGCCGTTTCGTAGACTTATTTGCCAGTGCAACAGCGAACGGCACCGCGATCAAGCACTGGGCAATAGGGCCGTTCAACCCGGTCAAAGTACCCGAAAAGAGTTCGAGAAGATCGGCTCACGGATGCATGGAGTGGCTCGACAAGCAAGCACCGAGCTCGGTGATATACGTGTCATTCGGCACCACGACGGTGCTGAGCGACGAGCAGATCCGCGAGATCGCCATGGGGTTGGAACGTAGTGGACAGAAGTTCATCTGGGTATTGAGGGAAGCTGATAAGGCGGACATTTTCGGCGGAGGAGGAGAGGCGAGGAAAATCGAACTGCCCCAGGGGTTCGAAGAGATGGCGGCGGCTCGAGATTTAGGGGTGGTGGTGAGGGACTGGGCGCCGCAGCTCGAGATCTTGGGGCACCCCGCGACCGGTGGGTTCTTGAGCCACTGCGGATGGAACTCTTGCATGGAGAGCATCAGCATGGGAGTGCCGATCCTCGCATGGCCGATGCATTCGGATCAGCCCCTTAATGCAGTCTTGATCACACAAGTCCTCAAGATTGGACTTATCGTCAAGGACTGGATGAGCCCAGACGACGTTGTGAAGTCCTCCGCTATCGAAGGCGCCGTGAAGGCACTCATGGCGTCGGAGGAAGGGGAGGAGGCGAGGAAGAGGGCGGCTGAGTTAGGGGCGGCCGTCCGGGGGTCGATGGATGAGGGCGGAGTTTCTCGGGCCGAGTTGGACTCTTTCATCGCTCACATCTCTAGATAGATTTTCTCCATTTGTCCTTTTTTATCCGCATTAATCATAATTAGTGGAGGAGAGAACATTTTATGTGAACTTATATAAGTGATTTGAAGAACAAAAATCTATAAGAATATAGAAATTATATAAAAGCTTGTGTTTTTATTGAGATTTAATATAGATTCATTCTCATATTCTCAATATGTGGTTAACTTAATTCAATTGTTGACACCTAAATTTTGACTAATCATTTAGTGATTAATTGCATAAAAATTTAGGGATTAATCTTTAACCCCTAAGAAAAAATATTAAAATTACATCTCATGTAATCGCATTTACATCGGTACTAAGAAAACAACAAGAAGCAGGGGCTCGCGGTCGATTGCATACACAAACTCGGTGGAGTGCGGACTCGGGAGAAATCTTCAAAGAAGCAAAAGCAGCTCACAACATGCCCATATTGTATTATTATAATATATCCACAATATTATACAATATGTCAGCTTTAGTAACACCAAGAAGAAACCTCCTCATTAATGCATCGCCATGCACGCACGAAATGGGACAGGCGCTTGCCTTGCTGAAGAACAGGAGGGGAAAAATTTGACTGAAGAGTTTTGTGAGAGCTATTAAAAAAAAGAGAAAATTGAGACGAGAGGTCTGTGAGGGGAGTGGAAAAGAAAATTTTGATTATGAAGGGCTTCTCTTTCGGTCAGACGAGTGCGTAGGGGAGTGTGTCAGATAAAAATAAAAAAAAGAATGTAAAGTCAGGGGGGAGAACGAAAGTTCACTGGAAGAGGTCCATAAAAAATGGTGGAGGGCTTCTCCTTCGTGCACGCAAGCGGAGAGAAAGGTGGGGAGAATAAAAGATAGGGGTTTGTCAGAGAAAGAAAAAAGAAACAAATCAGGTACAAGAGCTAAACAAAAATAGAAAAAGTACTCTGAGGAGAAGAGAGAGAACCTGCAGAGAGAAAAGAAAAGTGAAGTCAGAGAAGGCAACAAGAAAGGGAAAGGAACGTGAAAGAAAAATAATAAAAAAGAAGGGTTGTCTTCTTTAAGTAGAGGATCCGAGCGTGCCAAGGGGGAGGAGGAACTTCTGCAGCTGCCCATTACCGCCGGAGCCCCAGACTCTCTCGCCACTGCAGCCTGCACCACCGCGCCAGTTCCGAGCCGGCCACCACTTCCTCCGCCCGAGATCCATCCACGCCGCCGCGCTCGCACCGCCGCATCTCCACCTCCGCCGCGCGCCACCTCGCCCGCCAGTCACTGCCACTCCGCCGACCATCTCCTGTGCGAGCACCTCCCACGTGCTCGCACCGCCGTTCGTCGCCCCTGCTGTGGCCGTGACGACCCGCGGCTTCCGCTCCTGCAAATCATCGCCACCAGCAACGCCTGCACCTCAACCCGACGACCCACGACCCACGACCTGCTCGCCTCTACCCGCAGCGCCCGACGCCCCCTCTGCCTCTGCTGCTCCGCGCCGCGCTTCCACCGCACGCGAACTCTCTCGCCGTTGCAACCCGCTCGGCGCCCGCAGTGGCCCGTCACCGCGCCAGCAACCTTCCTCCTTCCGGCGATCTCCGAACTCGCACCCGTCGCTGCTCGCGACCTCACCAGCCACCGCCCTTCCCTGGAGCTCCGAACGCCTCCACTGTTGCAACCCTAAGCCCGAGCTCCACAGTTGCCCACCACGCCAGCAGCACCTCCAAGCTAGCACCACCGCGTTCCGCTGCTACTGACGCCCTCTCCGCCTGCCACCGCCCCTTCGCCAGTGCCCGAACGACGCTAGCAGCGCCCGAGTTCCCCTGCAACAGCTGAGGCCCGAGAGCCCTCGCTCCGACTCGCGACACCACTTCTGGTCCTACTCCGATCAGCGACCCGACGCCACAGACCCAGCGATCCGACGACCCGGCGTTGCCCTCTGCCCTGTTCGTTTCTGCCAGTGACTGACGCCAGCAGACCCGAAGCACCCGAACGCTGATCTGCTGCTGCTCCCTTGCCGCGCGCTGCTGCCCCTCGCCGGACCTCGCCGGAGCTCCGACCGCGACGCCTTCACCCGAACGCCGAAGCTGCCCCTCCGGATCGACGACCCGCTACCCCTTCGGTGACCCACGAGCAAGCCGTGCGTGGGAAAGGAAAAAGAAGAAAACAAAGAAAAAAAAAGCAAAAGGGGAGCACTAGGTAGTTTTTTTTATTATTATTATTTTATCCTCGTTTATATAGTTTATAGTTTGTTTTTATATAGTTTCTTAGTGTGATTATCCATTAATGCATGATTGAAGTTCCAATGTGAAATAACCCCTCAATTTAGGGATTAGGAGTTCGATTTTCGCGCCCGAAATCCGACTCACGATCTCGTATAAAAATCGACAATCCAATCTCATGCCCGAGATTCGATTCGCGATTTAATTTAAAATTGACCAACCCGATCTCATGTGCGAGATATGGTTTGTCAATTTTGGGTATTAATCTTATCTTGATTGAATTGCATATTTTGCATAAAAAAATTCAAAAAAAATGCAAGTTAGATTAGGGCTAGGGTTAGCGTATTTAGTTATTTCGTTTTTTTTAAAAAAATAAAAATCCAAAAAAATGCATTCATGATATTAGTTTTTTTTAAGAATTGCATGTGTCAATTTAGAATAGGATTTTTGATTTTAAATTTTTATAACAAAAAATCCCCAAAAAAAAAATTAATTAATTTAGGATGTTAGTTTTTTAGGTTGCATGTTTAATTGTGTGCAAATTTTTAAAATTTCGAATTTTATATATATAAAAAAAAAACAAACAAAAATCATCATGCATATTAGAATAGAATTGCATGTCTCATTTTAAGTTTCAATTTTTTAGGATAAATTGCATTTTTAGGAATAGAAATATCATGTGCACGTCATGTAGAATTAGGCTCATTTAATTAAAAAAAAAAAAAATTGCCCGTCATTATAATCAGGTCATTTTGATTTGCATATTTAATTATTGCATGTTCATTAAGAAAACAAAAAAAAAATATTTTACTCATGTCATGTAGTTTAGAACACATTATCATGCCATTCCATGTTAGATTAGTAGCATGCATTGCATATTGCATGATTCTCATTAAACAAGTAAAAACCAAAAAAAAAGAAATTGCTTGTTAATTAGAAATCATATCTAGGACTGTTGATATGAATTCTAATTTGACATTGCAGATGCTTTCGTTGCTATGAGGTAAGTCCTGCAATTTATTCATCGCTTTCTTGGGTGTTAAATTGGTGGTTTGCGCACCTGCATGATCACCTCACATGTTAGGAAAATAAATTAAAATCAAATTCAAGCTGCCTGCAAAATATTTTTTGAAATAAAAAAGAAAAGGTACCGAAAGGGCGTTAGAGAAATCTAGTGTAACCAAGTCCCCGAACTCATTTAATCTCTGGTTCGTAGGAGTGAAGTAATTCTCCCGTTACTTTACTTGGGTTTCTAATCGACCCACCAAAAATAGATTAGTGGCGACTCCATGATAAAAATCATTTACATATTAAGAACTTAAACCCTAAGTCGCGAATTGGTATGGGCTTGGGAGAGCTCGAGCTAAGTCTAGGCTTAGCAATCCATTAGCCGAACCCTTAGGTGGTCCAAACCCGCTTCGGGGAGGTCGCGACAGCTTGGCGACTCCGCTGGGGACTTGAGTTAAAACTCTTAGTGGACTTAGGCCAATTTTTCTTTTCTTTTGAAAAAATGTTTTTGTTTGGCAGCGAGGATTCCAGGTACGTCCCTAACATTTAGGTGTTAAATGTTTTTGCAGGATTGGAGGTATAAGGGGAAGTGTTTGCTGACCTTTGTTTTGCAGGGAGGTGTAGGAATGTATGGTTTACTTTCATTTATGAAGTGTTGCTTGATATAAATTGACGTGCATGCATTGCATCTAGCACTACACTATTGCACACACAACCCGCCGCCGGACCTGGGCCGCATAGGATCATCTAGGATGGTATTAAGATGGATACCACTTCGACCGCATGCCCGCGGTACGAGTCGCCCATCTCAATCCCGAAGTTTCTTTTCTGGTGTCAAGAGTACCCACCTCGGTTCGCATGCCCGCAACCCAGGTCGGCTCTTTGACCAAGCCGAAGTCATGGGGACCCGACTTAGTCCGCACGCCCGTGGCTAGTCTGATCATCCTTGTGGCTTCACTTTGTTAAGCCTTATAGACTAGAAATTGAGCCACTTACCATGCGCATGTCTATGTGATTGCCCTTTGTTTATTGGTAAAGTAAGTTCTCTAAATTCTCGCCTTTGCAATTTACTTACTCTACTGTATTATTTTGTCGGTCCATGGCATTAGGATTGCCCTGAGTCTTGATCAATATACAATGGGAATACCGGACATTCGAATTATTCTCCCTCCAAAGGAAGAGCTTAGCGCATGGTGGGACAAGTTAGACCAAGTTGGCCGTCAATTTGTAGAGTCACACATTAGTCGACTACTTCCATTGCTGCGTATCAACATCCATGGCGGCCTCATCCAAGCAATTGCTCATTGTTGGTGCCCTGAGACTTCTACTTTCATCTTCGGCGGTAAGCATGAACTCACGCCCACCTTGGAAGAGTATAGTATTGCCATAGGAAAACCTTTGAAAGCTGAATTAATTAGCCCACCTATCGGAATAGACCCCGTTGTGGCCTTATCCGATTTTCTGAGAATTAAGGAGGATAATGTAAGAAAGGTTTTAAAAGCTCACCGCAATACATGTCATTTATCTTTTCTAAAAGAATGTTTTGAAAATGGCAATTCATTTCAAATGAGAAGGGTTTTCCTTTTAGCTTTCTTTGGGTTTATACTTTTTCCCCATTGCAAGAATGCTATTAACCCTTTGATGGCTCACTTAGTTGAACAAGTGTTGGGAGGAAAAAATTTCATAAATGCTATTTTGGCTGAAACCTTTCTTTCCCTCACTCGATTTAAAGGAGGTGGGGATAAGACCTTCCGTTCCTCTCCTGAGCTTTTACAAATTTGGTTCCTTTCTCATGTAAAAGGGTTTGGTGGTTCAATGACTATACTTGATGTTAATAACTCTAATCACCCTATTATGAGATTTGAGAACAACCAAAAACATGCACCGGATTATCATTATTCTAGGTGGCTAGCTTTCATGAAAAAACCAACTTCCAAGGGTTTCCTATCGCATGCTAAGTGGTTCCAAGTTCGTGTGGCGAGACTTTCATGTGGAGGTGTTGGCCCAATTCCTCTACTGGGATTCACTGGAGCAACGGAGTACTATCCAACTAGAGTAACCCGTCAGTATCAAGTTGTGCAAGAGCTTCCCCCGGCATTGCAAGCAGATCCACTCCGAGTCAACTTCATTGATGGAGACCGAGGCCATGAAGATTTCATTCTCACAATTAAATCAATGTGGGATATGTGCCAGCCACGAAAACTCAAGTGGCCCGAAGAGGAGCTCAAGGGCAAAGAAATGAAGTACTATGCCTCAATTAAGTACATTCAACAACACAAGATTCCAGAGGAGTTACTTCCAAAGATACCAAAGGTGCCGCTAAAGATCACCAACCGCGCTGAGAATAAACGCCTCAAAAGGGTTGCTGAAAAAGCTCAAGAGGAGAATAAGCGATTGCGCCGAGTGGTGTCCCGAGTGTATATTGATCAAGCTAGATGAAGTGTTTGAGTCAATCTTGTTGTTTCATTTCTAGATTAATGTTTAGGAAGTTGAGTCATTTACTTTCCTAGTTCGTTTGTTTAGGGCATTTTCATTAATGAAGTGCTTGAATCAATCTTGCTTCTATTTTGTTAGGATTGTCAAAAAACTCCATTAATGAATAAAAGTTTTAGACCATTGCCATGGACCGGTGTATTTCATATGAGATACTTATTTTTGTCCATTTCTTCAAATTAGGTGATAACGGATCCTCCACGTTCGCCCATCATTACACGATCAAGAGCAAAAATGGCCGACCAAATCAAAATGCGTGATCGTATGACCGCTGTGGAAAATCAACTCCAGCAGTTGCTCATCTCAATGCAACTTATGACAGATCAAATGCAATCCCTCCAAGTGAAGTAGACTCTTGCACCCGCTCTCCCCGAGATAGTAGTCCCAATGCAGACGAACAAAGCCCAAATGGGTGATGATGACATGCCGGAACTAGAGGATGACCCACTGTTCGTCACAGCCGAAAAGGTTAAGCCCGACAATGTCCCTAAGGCGGAGCAAGATGAACGCTTCGCCAAACTTGAAGAGAAACTGAAACAATTGCAAGAATCGCGGAATTCACTCCCATTCGACTTGTCGGTTTATGAGAAAGTCAAAGTGCCAAAGAAGTTTAAGATGCCGGAGTTCGAGAAATACGATGGCACTTCCTGCCCGAAAGCTCATTTGCAGATGTACCACGTACGCATGGCCCAATACGTCAAGAACGAGCCTCTCATGATCCAATCGTTTCATGCAAGCTTGACTGGGCCCGCACTCAACTGGTACATAATGAAAAATATAAACCTTCTCGACACCTGGAATGAAGTGGCTGACGCTTTCCTAAAGCAGTATAAGTTCAACATGGACATTGCACCCTCCCGAGAGGACCTTGAGCGGATGGAGAAGAAGAAAAGTGAGTCATTTAAGGAGTACGCTGTAAGGTGGCGAAACTTGGCGGCTCAAATCACTCCTGAGCCTACAAACAAGGAGTTGATGAAGTTGTTCGTCAAGACTCTCCCATATGAGTTCCGTAACCGGATGGCTAGCACATACGTTGAGAACTTCAACCAGCTTATCCCAGTGGGTGAACAGATCGAGATGGGCCTAAGGGATGGATGGTTCAATGAACCAACTCTTCAGGGCAAAAGGTTCACCATGAAGAAAGATAAAGAACCAACCACTGAAGTCAATGTTGCATATGTGCAACCAGCCCCTAGTAAGCCTCCGATGGTTCGTGTCCTCGGGAATCAGCAAGATGGAGGCAGAGTGCCTACACAGCGGCAATTCACCAAAAGGCAGTTCTCTCCTCTTCCTGGCCCTCTATCTCAGGTCTTGCCAATACTTCGAAACAAGGGATTGATCTCCCACGAACCAAAGCGGCCCAATGCTGAAAAATTCTCCAACTATGACCCCTCCAAAAAATGTGAGTATCATATGGGAGAGGTCGGCCATTCAACTGATGAATGTTTGACTTTGAAGCACAAGATCCAAAATTTGTTGGATACTAAGGCATTTTCTTTCCGTACCACCCAACCGAATGTCAAGAAGAATCCGTTGCCGGAACATCAGGGAAACGTGAATGCAATCTTCGAGTTCAATACTGGCAAAAAGATGAACTTGAAGGTGTCTGTCAAAGATATCTACAGCGGATTAGTTAGAGTTGGTTATTATCTGACAGATGAGAATCCTCCCTTGCCTACCATGAAGGAAAGGGTTCAAGAAATGGTTAAGGCTGGCGTGATCATATATCCTGACCAAGCTGGAACAGTGTCAACTATCTCCGAAGTCATCATTGATTGGGAGAAGGAATTTGCTAAGCTAAGTGCTGAAAAGAGTGAACCAGATCCATTGATCGAGGACATGCCCCCACTTGAGGATGCCTCTGACCATGAAGGACTAATAGTGGAAGTGCCTTCAATTGATGAAGAAATAATTATTGAGATGCCCCAGCTGTATGAGTACAAGGATAACAAAGCAGTCCCTTGGTCATACGAGCTAGACGTTGACCTGATTACAAGGTCTGGTCGGACCTATGCTCAAGCAAATGCCCAACCTGCGAAGCCAATTACTGACGAAGAGGCCAAAGAATTTCTGGCTATAATCAAAGCAAGTGAGTATAATGTGGTCGACCAGTTGCGGAAATTGCCTGCTCAGATCTCTCTACTCGAACTCTTGCAAACATCTCCTACACATCAAAAGTCTCTAATGAAGGTTCTAAGCGAAGTTCATGTACCAGAGACGATCGAGGTAGACAGGTTGGAGGAATTCGTAGGATCGATTCTTCTTAAGGATTTAATAGCCTTTTCTGATGAAGAATTCCCTCCTGAGGGGAGAGGACACACTAAGGCATTATATATATCCGTCAAGTGCAAGGCTTCCCATGTGGCTCGAGTACTCATTGATAATGGGTCTGCCTTGAATATCTGTCCATTGGCGACTCTTCACCGCCTGAAAATAGACCCTTCAAAAATAAGTGCTGCAAAGACCTCCGTCCGAGCTTTTGATGGTACGAGAAAGGAGGTGATAGGGGAGACCCACCTTGATCTGCAAATAGGGCCGGTGATGTTCAACGTCCTTTTCCAGGTGATGGACATTCCTACCGCATTTAATTTTCTATTAGGACGTCCTTGGATTCATACTGCTGGAGCTGTGCCATCAAGTCTCCACCAAAGTGTGAAATTTGTTGTCAAAGGAAAGCTAGTCATTGTTCATGGCGAGGAGGATCATCGGATCTATCATGAGACGGCTATCCCCTATGTCGAGCCGGAACGTAGGGAGGAGTCGAGCTACCAATCGTTTGAGCTCGTATCCACTATCCATGCATCTCGAGGATCGAGAGCACCCATCCCTGATGTGTCAAATGCAGCAGTTATGGTAGCAAGAGTGATGGTTGGAAATGGCTTTATTCCTGGCCGTGGACTTGGTAGACAAGAACAGGGCATCCGGAATCCTATTGAAGCCCCTCGAAGGTTTCGTTCTGCCGGATTAGGGTACCATAGAAGAGGTGGAGGACATGAACAAGAGAGGAACAACTCATTACTCCTCGATATCCGCGAGACATTCCCGGGCCCTGCCAGAATGATGCATGATGAGGGAGGAATGATCAACACCCGAGGTATCGTGCTCGATGGATGGAATGGCATGGACGACCCGACAACTTCAAAGATAGAGGATCCAGATGATGGGATGGAAGGGATCACGACTCTATTCGATGATCTCCTCATAGGTGCCATTGATGAAGAACCATCGGAGGAAATGGGTGCTAGCCCACAAGAGAGCAGCCTTATGACGGGCAAAGAGGTGAAAATGGTCCAATCCAATGTCATGAGCGATGACAGTGATGACCCCGAGGATCCAAATGGTGACTCCATTGAAGTACAATAAAGTTGGGAGCACCATGAAAAACCCAAAGTTCTCACCTCCGAGCAAACCGTCACCATCAATTTGAGTGATGACGAGGATCCTAAAGAAATAAAGATTGGGGCAAATCTTCCCAAAAATGAGGCCGAGCACCTGACTCAGTTGTTGAAAGAATATCAGGATATCTTTGCTTGGACATATGCTGATATGCCAGGTTTAGATCCGTCAATTGTGGAACACTGTTTGCCCACCAATCCAGACATGCACCCTAAGAAGCAGAAGCTTCGGAGGACTAAACCAAAGCTCTCGAAGAAGATAGAAGAGGAAGTAATGAAACTCCTCAAAGTGGGATTCATCGAAGTCTCGCAATACCCTGAATGGGTGGCCAACATAGTACCGGTCATGAAGAAGGATGGTCGAGTCCGAGTGTGTGTTGATTATCGGGATTTGAACAAGGCCAGCCCAAAGGATGACTTCCCATTGCCACATATCGATGTTCTCGTGGAAGGTACGGCCGAGACACTCGAAGTGAATGATCTAGTGCTAAGAAAGGTGTTGCCGATTTTTCCTAATCCTGGAGGCAAATTTGCTCCAAATTATAGCGGCCCGTATATGGTGAAGAGGGTACTCCCTGGAGGTGCCTTAATCCTTACAGAAATGGATGGTCGTGAGTTCTCTAAACCTGTTAACTCTGATGCTGTGAAGAAGTATTACCCTTGGAAGAATTTGTTGTGAATCGAAGGTACTCATTTCTTCGTTGAATTGTGTGGGAATGGATTGAATGAGATGAGAGGTAGGCCCTGTTCCATACACATATCGAATTCATTTGATTCGGTATATCAGACGGGTTGGCCCAATGTCAGTTCAATTAAATAAAAAAGGAAATGCCCTGAGGACACCACCAGCGCCTCGGCCTGGTGGCATGGGGAATGAAAGGGTCCGAGAACGACCAGGGTTCGATCCCTGGAAATGGCAACAAGTTTGCCACAAAAAAAAATAATTTTTTTTTACCAATCCTTTTTCTTTCTTTTTGAGCTGCAAACTCTTTGTGTTCAAAGCCGATGAGTTCATGAAGTACTTGTGACCGTTCAAAGGAGAATTTTGCGTGATAGTTTTACCTGTTTAATTACCAATTCCACTGAGGATTGTCACCATCGATCAAGTTAATGAATGATGTGGAATGAATTGAACATGCTAAATGAGACATGTCAGGATGATGAAAGGCAAGCCTTATCCTATACACAATCCCTTGCTCATATACTGGTGAGATGAGTGTAGGAAATTCCATGTTTCTAAGGTAAAGAGCTTTCTCGCGAAAGGTACGATGATCGAAATGGTGAGAGGCGGTTCATTCTCTATCCCAAACACTACGTGATCATCCATTGTTTAAACCCTTTTGAGCCCGCATTGGGGCAAGCTGGAGGTAAGACGACATCATGAGGTGAGGAATGTGATAGGAATATTCTTGCTCTCACTAGCATCAATCTTCAGGTATTGCTATTACATTGAATTCATACGATAATTCAAGTGCCTTAGGATGATGAAGAGCAGTTCTTTCTCTATCTTACACACTTTATCCATTGCGTAGCCCCTTGAGCCTATAAATTCGTTTCGTTTAAACCCAATTGGTGATCATCCCCCACACCGGGGCAAGGCAAAAGGCAAATGTTCAAACAACAAAATCCCGAGTGCTGACAAAAAAATGAAAACTCCTCAAGAACCCAAATGTTAAAGCATTACGTGGTTTTTCAAAAAAAAAAAAAAAAAAAAAAGGAAAATTGCATGTTAATTAGAAATCATATCTAGGTCTGTTGATGTGAATTCTGATCTAACAATGCAGATGCTTTCGTTGCTATGAGGTAAGTCCTGCAATTTATTCATCGCTTTCTTGGGTGTTAAATTGGTGGATTGCGCACCTGCATGATCACCTCACATGTTAGGAGGATAAATTAAAATCAATTCAAGCTGCCTTTCAAAAACATTTTTGAAAATAAAAGAATGGTACCGAAAGGGCATTAGAGAAATCTAGTGTAACCAAGTCCCCGAACTCACAATCTCTGGTTCGTAGGAGTGAAGTAATTCTCCCATTACTTTACTTGGGTTTCTAATCGACCCACCAAAAATAGATTAGTGGCGACTCCATGATAAACATCATTTGCATATTAAGAACTTAAACCTAAGTCGCGAATTGGTATGGGCTTGGGAGAGCCCGAGTTAAGTCTAAGCTTAACAATCCATTAGCCGAACCCTTAGGTGGTCAAAACCCGCTTCGGGGAGGTCGCGACAGCTTGGCGACTCCGCTGGGGGCATGAAAAAGCAGTATGCCTGGTAAAAGCAAGGCCAATGCCCATGGGAAATGAAAGAAAGAGTCAAGATAAATGACTATCAATTGTAAAAGGGTGTATTCCCAGTGGAGTGGTACTCAAAGAACTCAAATGCCAAGTTTTTATAGTACCTATGAGGAAAATCCCAATGATGAAGAAGAAGACCGGTGACAATGCCAAGATGATCACCAATTCTCATCCCCCTATACACATTTTGAGCCTAATGATCCGTTCACTTCCCAATCTATGAACTTAACCTACGCTACGTCCCTTACAAAGTCTCTTCAGATTAGGGCACTGAAATTAACGTAGGAATTCATATGCTTAAAAGCATCGCTCGAAGAAGTGCGAGCAAGACCATTTCTATCTCATTTCGCAGGTACCTTGACTTGTAAAGCCGAAGGTGATTGCGAAGTATTGCTCTTTCATTAGCCTTGACTCGAAGAGTCCCTCTTTGTTGAGCCATTGACTGAGCCTACATTACAGTCTTGATAAAGACCTCTCAGATTGACCAGGTCGTACCGCTTGCGAGAATACTCGAACCCTTATTGACATGATGAAAGTAAGATGGAGTGATTCCTATGATCCCACATTAATGGTCGGGACAAAATGGCCTTCTTAAAGAGAGTGAGTGAAAGTCCTTTCTGACTGAAAGTCTCTCATTTGGTGTTTTTGAAAATCCATGTCATAAGTGAAAATTGTCATAATCGATGATTCTCCCCAGTGGAAGTTCGGTGGTGCAAATATGGTAAAACCATCATGCATAAATCTTGGTTGAATGGATAAAAGCTTCAGTGGATTTTGGAGTGTGCTGAATTGCTTATTTCTTTGGCAAATGCATGTATTTTTGCTCTAATCATGTCTGACAGGTAATGTTTCCTTGAAGACCCAAGAGCTCTTGACATTTATGTTGCCTTTCGGAAGCCTCGAGGTGAGAAACCTCCATGAATATTTGAAGTACCTCCTTGATGTTCCAAAATTTTTGTTTACCAAGAGGTAAGTGACCCTCACGAATATCCCAGGTTTGTCCTAGGTATTCCCAAATTCTTGATATCTTTTTCGTCTGGATCTAGGTATTTCGAATCTTCTTAATCCAATATTCATCTCACCTAACATTGAGTGTTTATTGGTTAAGTCCCAAAATTCTTGACATCTCAGTCTGGATCTGGATGTCTCAAAACTCTTCGTTAAACATTTCACTCTAGATGTGAATGTTTTTCGATCTTTTTCGTTATACCTTAGTCGAATCTTCTTAATCCAATATTCATCTCACCTAACATTGAGTGTTTATTGGTTAAGTTCACAAATTTTTGACATCTCAGTCTGGATCTGGATGTCTCAAAACTGTTCATTAAGCATTTCATTCTGGATATGAGTGCTTTCTGATCTTTCTCGTTATACCTT
>JAOPUP010000812.1:0-20000 GCA_026873135.1 Eucalyptus urophylla | reverse complement strand
CAGTATAAGAACTAGCAGGAATGGTATTGATTTCACTCGAAGAGAAAATTCTACTGATTTCGATTTGACTCAAAAATATAGGCATTTGTGGGTTCAATGCGAAAATTGTTATGGATTAAATTATAAGAAACTTTTGAAGTCCAAAATGAATATTTGTGACCAATGTGGATATCATTTGAAAATGAGTAGTTCAGATCGAATCGAACTTTCGATTGATCCAGGTACTTGGGATCCTATGGATGAAGACATGGTTTCTCTGGATCCTATTGAATTTCATTCGGAGGAGGAACCTTATAAAGATCGTATTGATTCTTATCAAAGAAAGACAGGATTAACCGATGCTGTTCAAACAGGCACAGGTCGACTAAACGGTATTCCCATAGCAATTGGAGTTATGGATTTTCAGTTTATGGGGGGTAGTATGGGATCCGTAGTAGGCGAGAAAATCACCCGTTTGATCGAGTATGCTACCAATCAATTTTTACCTCTGATTCTAGTGTGTGCTTCCGGAGGAGCACGTATGCAAGAAGGAAGCTTGAGCTTGATGCAAATGGCTAAAATATCTGCTGCTTTATATGATTATCAATCCCATAAAAAGTTATTCTATGTATCAATCCTTACATCTCCTACTACTGGTGGGGTAACGGCTAGTTTTGGGATGTTGGGGGATATTATTATTGCCGAACCTAATGCTTACATTGCATTTGCAGGTAAAAGAGTAATTGAACAAACATTGAATAAGATAGTACCTGAAGGTTCACAAGCGGCTGAATATTTATTCCATAAGGGCTTATTCGATCCAATCGTACCACGTAATCCTTTAAAGGGTGTTCTGAGTGAGTTATTTAAGCTTCACGCTTTTTTTCCTTTGAATTAAAATTCACTTATTAAGTTAAGTGGAGCCTTAAGTCAAATTATTTTTATTTTATTTAGTTACATTTTTGTATTTGTAGCGAACAATTAGGTAGTTTATCGGAATCAAAGTAAAAATTCTAAAGAAGACTTTCTTTTTTCTTTGGTGACATAATCATAATATTTAATTGTAAATTGTAGAAAGAATCGTGCGGATAATTCTTTTTTTTTCTACCGATATTCCTGATTATTAATTAGGAAACCTCTAGCAACAAGATAAAAAAAAATGGTTCCTTCTTCAAAATTCAAATTGGGCAAGGCAAATAAAATAAACCGAAGGTCATCTTTCCTTCTTGCTTTGTATGTATAGTATATATAATTCAAATATAGAAAAGATAGATATAGAGTATCTTTTCTTTCTACTATATCTTCCGAGAATCTCTATTTTTACTAAGAATCCTGTTGTTGGATTGAATTCTAACGAATCCTTCGTGAATTTGTAAGAAACTCTTTATTTTTTATTTCTTAAATAAAATAAAAATTCGAATTGAATTCGAATTTGAAGACAAGAATAGAATAGATTATCATACGTATATTTCTATATTTCATGTAGAAAGATAAAGAAGAATAAGTCTCATTTATTTAATTATCCATTCCTTACACTTATTATTTAATATATATAGTCACTTCGATATACTCAATATAATTATATACGAATTATAATTATTCTAAGGTATCTTTCTAACAATAACAGGTACAAATATTAAATCGAGGTACCCATTCTATGATAATTTTTAACAACTTACCCTCTTTCTTTGTGCCTTTAGTGGGCCTAGTATTTCCGGCAATTGCAATGGCTTCTTTATCTCTTCATGTTCAAAAAAACAAGATTTTTTAGATTCGATAGGTGCAAATCTTATCTATTTTTTTTCAAGACTTAGATATAGATAACACAGATATCTATTTAGTAGAATATGGCAGTTTCCTCCGAACATAGCTTTTATGTATGCGTAAATATATGGGTAAATAAATTATAGCAATTTTCAAATAGATCGGAATCGAGGTGGATGTAGGAAATGGAAAGTCAATGTATCTATATGTGGATATCTATAGGAGATCATATAAAAGGGATATTCTTATTTTAGACCTAACCAATTTGATCTAACCAATTTGATTTAACCAATTAGATGAATTACTCCTAAAGGCTTACATTCGAATGACACTAGTTGATGAGAGTTACTTCGGAAACAAAAAAACGAAAGTCAAATTCATTTGGACTATTTTCTCAATTCCAATAAAATGCAACTGGATCTAGTATGAGTTGTCGATCAGAACATATATGGATAGAACTTATAGTGGGGTCTCGAAAAATAAGTAATTTCTGCTGGGCCTTTATCCTTTTTTTAGGTTCACTAGGATTCGTATTAGTTGGATCTTCCAGTTATCTCGGTAAGAATTTGATATCTTTAGTTCCGTCTCAACAAATTCTTTTTTTTCCACAAGGGATCGTGATGTCTTTCTACGGTATCGCAGGTCTCTTTATTAGTTCCTATTTGTGGTGCACAATCTCGTGGAATGTAGGTAGTGGCTATGATCGATTCGATAGAAAAGAAGGAATAGTGTGTATTTTTCGTTGGGGATTTCCTGGAAAAAATCGTCGCATCTTTCTACGATTTCGTATGAAAGATATTCAGTCCATCCGAATCGAAGTTAAAGAGGGTATTTCTGCTCGTCGTGTCCTTTATATGGAAATCAAAGGACAGGGGGCCGTTCCCTTGACGCGTACTGATGAGAATTTGACTCCACGTGAAATTGATAAAAAAGCCGCCGAATTGGCCTATTTCTTGCGCGTACCGATTGAAGTATTTTGAAATGAACTTGAACTGAAGAAGAAATTCTTTCCCAGCGGCAGGGAAAAAATTCAAGAATTCTCTGTTCTTTCTTCAGCATAGCATAGCTTAATAAAATTTTTTCAGAACGTTCATTCGAGCCAAAGTATACGTATATGGAACATCCATAAAACGAAATTTTTTTTGTATGCATAAAAAAGAATTTATGCGTATGGAAATCCACTCAACTCAATTTACTAACAAACAAGTAAAAGTAACAAATCGAAATAAAATAATAGATTCATCTCGTATATCAAAACATTTCGGAATAAAGGATTTCTCTTTTTATTTTCAATATGAATTGATAGGTTAGATACAAATAGATCATATCTTGGAAATTCTCTCTCCTTTCTTTTGTCAATCGACTTTTCTTTTTTTTTTATCTTTTCTTTTGTTTTTCTTAATGATCAAAGGCAAAAGATTGCTTGGATCTCTTATAAGGATAACTTTTCTGTCTTGTTTTGCCACTCATTTTTGATCATTACATTAGGTTTTGAATTTATGATCGGTAGATCACAATATTCTTAATAAATCTCTCTCCATTTTTCCTGGACTAGAACTGTGGGGTAGCCGGCCATTTTTTTTTTTCGAAAGATTTTCTTTTTTGATAGAAAAGACAAAGGGAGTTCTTTTGGCTTAAAATCCGAATAATATTCATTACTTGCTTGAAATAATATTCATTACTTGCTATTCATTACTTGCTTGAATTGGTTCTTTCAAGCATTTATCGAAAAGGGCTTCGAATTTGATCAATTCAATTGAGGTATCTGGAAACAAGATTTTTTCTTATTTCTTCATTTGAAACGGGCTCTTATTCTATTTCTGTATTCTTTCTAAATTCAAGGACTAACTACTGAATCACAAATAAAAAACAGGGAATAGATTCATAGGTCCGATGCCCTGTAATAGAACTTAGGGTTAATAGAAATAGTAGATCACATAGATTCAACAAATGAGGTGGATTCATTAACAATTCAAAGATGAAAAAATGGTAAAAAAGAAAGCATTTCTTCCTCTTCTATATCTTACATCTATAGTATTTTTGCCCTGGTGGATCTCTCTCTCATTTAATAAAAGTCTTGAATTTTGGATTACTAATTGGTGGAATACTAGGCAATCCGAAACTTTTTTGACTGATATTCAAGAAAAGAGTATTCTAGAAAAATTCATCGAATTGGAAGAACTCTTACTCTTGGACGAAATGATAAAAGAATACCCGGAAACACATCTACAAACACTTCGTATAGGAATCCACAAAGAAACGATCCAATTGATCAAGATGCACAATGAGGATCATATCCATATGATTTTGCACTTATCGACAAATATAACCTCTTTCATTATTTTAAGTGGTTATTCTATTCTGGGTAATGAAGAACTTGCTATTCTTAACTCTTGGGTTCAAGAATTCCTATATAACTTAAGTGACACAATAAAAGCTTTTTCTATTCTTTTATTAACTGATTTATGTATCGGATTCCATTCGCCCCATGGTTGGGAACTAATGATTGGTTATGTCTACAAAGATTTTGGATTTGCTCACAACGATCAAATTATATCGGGTCTTGTTTCTACTTTTCCAGTCATTCTGGATACAATTTTGAAATATTGGATCTTCCGCTATTTAAATCGTATATCTCCATCACTTGTAGTGATTTATCATTCAATGAATGACTGATCTAACTAGAATATTTGTTACTTTGTAACATAAGGTACATAAGCAAAGCATTTCCATTTTAAGACGTACTTACTCTTTCTACCCTACAGGGATTTCTCCTACTCCTTATATTCCAGTAAAATGATTTCAATAAAGTAAATAGCAGAATTGTGGATAGGGAACTATACAAGCGACCTACCTAATTTTATTGTAGAAATTTTCGGGATCAATGATTGGACCATGCAAACTAAAAACACCTTTTCTTGGATAAAGAAAGAGATTATTCGATCTATTTCCGTATCGCTGATGATATATATCATAGCTCGGACATCCATTTCAAATGCATATCCCATTTTTGCACAGCAGGGTTATGAAAATCCACGAGAAGCGACCGGACGTATTGTATGTGCCAATTGCCATTTAGCTAATAAGCCCGTGGATATTGAGGTTCCGCAAGCGGTACTTCCTGATACTGTATTTGAAGCAGTTGTTCGAATTCCTTATGATATGCAAGTTAAACAAGTTCTTGCTAATGGTAAAAGGGGAGGTTTGAATGTGGGGGCTGTTCTTATTTTACCTGAGGGATTTGAATTAGCGCCTCCCGATCGTATTTCGCCCGAGATGAAAGAAAAGATAGGCAATCTGTCTTTTCAGAGCTATCGCCCCAATAAAAAAAATATTCTTGTGATAGGTCCTGTTTCTGGTCAGAAATATAGTGAAGTCACCTTTCCTATTCTTTCCCCGGACCCCGCTACTAATAAAGATGTTCACTTCTTAAAATATCCCATATATGTAGGCGGGAACAGAGGAAGGGGTCAGATTTATCCCGATGGGAGCAAGAGTAACAATACAGTTTATAATGCTACAGCGGCTGGTGTAGTAAGTAAAATCATACGAAAAGAAAAAGGGGGGTACGAAATAACCATATCGGATGCGTCAGATGAACGTCAAGTGGTTGATATTATTCCACCAGGGCCAGAACTTCTTGTTTCCGAAGGCGAATCTATCAAACTTGATCAGCCATTAACGAGTAATCCTAATGTGGGTGGATTTGGTCAAGGAGATGCGGAAATAGTACTTCAAGATCCATTCCGTGTCCAAGGCCTTTTGTTCTTCTTGGCATCTGTTATTTTGGCACAAATATTTTTGGTTCTTAAGAAGAAACAGTTTGAGAAGGTTCAATTGTCCGAAATGAATTTCTAGATTCGCGGATTTCCAATATCAAATTCGTAAAAAGAATCCAATTTTTGTTTTGACAATTCAATTATATTATGTATGATTAAAAATTATGAAAAGCTTTTTGCTTGTTTCTATTCCAGATGTCGATATCGGGAATTATTTGTACCGCATTACTAGTCATAGTATGTATATTGTGAAAAAGATTATTTTACTTTATCCCTTCTTTTTTTTAAGCCAAATTCGAGCGGTGTCACTAGGTCACTCTTGTGAGATTGAAATGTCATAGAATGGATCAATCGTTTTCTATTCTAATAGAATAAATCAAATCGAAAATTTCACTGGATACTAAACATAAAATAAGTAAGTGGAGAATAGAAAACAAAGGATTATTCGCCTTCTTCTTCTTAGTCTTTTCTTTGACACAAGAAAGGAATGCAGAAAGTTCCTTTCTTGTGTCAAAGAAAACCGGGTTTTGATCCCGTTAGTAAAAGATTACTATCTTTAGTTTATATTTTTTCCAGGTTTATCAGAACCCCTACTTTCTATTTATTACGTATACATATATAAAGTAGTGAACAAACAAAAAATAGAGGGAAATTTTTTGATAAAATAGAACTTATTCTAATGAACTTAGAAAAAAATTCAACTTTGATGAGATACTAAATAGAGTAGAGTAAGGATCTATTCGAAAAGGATTTGCTTTGGATAATATCTGATTGATAGAAATATATATTGTAATTGTGTCATTCAGGAAAATCAAATCGAGCGATTCCTTCTTTCTTCGAACTTTGAAAGATAGATAAGATACTATCAGCGAATAAGAGATGTTCTAAATCAATTAATGAAATTTTCAAAAACATTATCAGAAAAGAAATGAAATGAAGTTTTTTTTTTTCAAAATCGGGAAAAGTTATTTCTTTTTTATTTAGACTAATAAAATATTATGAAAGCTTAAGAAGGATCCCCTTGCCTTCTTAAGCTTTCATGTCTCCAACTTAGTTCATCTTATTATTAGATTATTACAGAGATGAACCCAACCCGGAGTATGAACCATAAAAGAAAATACCTATTAAACCAATCACAAGAATACCAGTTACAGTACCTATTATCCAAAGAGGAATCCTTCCAGTAGTATCGGCCATTTATCCCGCTTCCCTCCACCATTTCTTTCATCAAAGTTGTCATGCTAAAGACATAAACAGCCATAGATAATTATGAGATGTGATCCTTCCGAATGGGTTAAGATAATTCTTATTATGATTTAGTATTATACTATTCTTTTTTCTTCTCTTAATTGAAGAAATAATTGGAAAATAAAACAGCAAGTACAAAAATGAGTAATAACCCCCAGTAGAGACTGGTACGATTCAATTCAACATTTTGTTCGTTCGGATTTGATTGTGTCGTAGCTCTATAATTTTTATTAGGTTTATCGTTGGATGAACTGCATTGCTGATATTGACCCTAAAAAAGAAACGGTAGGTACAGCTAGTCCATGAACAGCTAACCATCGCACTGTAAAAATTGGATAGGTTCGATCTATGGTCATTGGGTCCTCCTAAAAAGATCTACTAAATTCATCGAGTTGTTCCAAAGGGTCAAAACGGCCAGTTATTAATGGAATTCCTTGTCGGCTCTCTGTAAAATATTCGTTTGGACGAGGGCTTCCAAACACATCATAAGCTAAACCCGTGCTGACGAATAACCAACCCGCAATGAATAGGGAAGGTATAGTAATACTATGAATAACCCAGTATCGAATACTGGTAATAATATCAGCAAAAGAACGTTCTCCTGTGCTTCCAGACATGCTGAGCTCCACATATTCTTGTACAGTTAAAGGGGGGATCGATTCCATAAAAGATGATATCAGTAAATGGAAATTCACTGAAGTTCCATCCTTGTTAGATCGTCAATATTGTACCAAGGGTGTTTTTCGAGTATACCGAATCAGTATAGCTATCCTTATTCTGACACAGCAACGCAATTTTAATCAGTATGAAAATTTTAATCAGTATGAAAATGAAGTACTCGCTAATTTCTTTATTCTTTTCTTGTTGCTTGTCGATGTAGAATCATGCATGTATTATTCAATATCGAATTTCTCCAATTTCTATAAGGTTTCTTTCTCTCCATTTTTTCCACAATTCAATTCGATGCGAAATTGAAAAATCTCCTTTTCAAAGATATAAGCTTAAACTGTAGAAAAGTTTTTTGTTGGAATCTTTTTTTTTTTCATTTTACATTTTAAGAGGAATTGTTTCCTCGTAGAGTAACAAGTAAAAGGGGTAGATAGTATTGAAAAAAAAAAAAGAGAACAACAAAAAAAATAGAATTGAAATAATCAGTATTCGTGATGCACACATTGTTTTCTTGTATTAGATCGAAAGGTTCTTTCTGGAACTAGCTGCGAGGATGGGAATTTATGATATGAAAAGACAATTTCTATTTCTAATAAATATGGAAAAAAAATGTAGAACCTAGAAAAGAAAGAAAAAATTATAGGAATTACTAGTCTTAGAATCGAGTTGGACAAAAATAAAGATTTGATTTTCGTGAGTGATTTGATCAGTTGTACGATACCTTTGTTATTTTTACTTTATTTATTTTCATTTTTACTCATTAAATTCAGGAGTAGATTCATTCACATAATATCTCAAATGACAAGAAAAAAAGGTGTTATTGTTATAAGGTCACTCTTTATTCTAAAATCGAAAAATAGATTCGATACGATTAAAAAAAAAGATCAAAAGAAAAGATAAATGATTTTCAAATTTTGTTCTATATGGATTCGAATTTCTTAATATTTTATTATTTTAATATTAGTCTACTCAAGAATTATCTAATGAATCACTTGATTCGAAATTAAGGGATAGGTAGACATTACAAATGATTAATTGATCTCTTTTTCTACCTCCCTTACTCTATGTTTTTGTTAATCCCGTCTATAATGATTGATGAATTAACAACTATCAATTGAACTTATTCTTTCATTTGAATTGGTATTTTTGCTTATCTTCGTATATTGAAACTTAGGGAAGTGCTTTCTAAACATATGTATAAAAAGAACACATTTCATTTAGCTCCTTCATCTTCATGCTTACTATAACTAGTTATTTCGGTTTTCTACTAGCAGCTTTAACTATAACCTCAGCTCTCTTTATTGGTCTGACCAAGATACGACTTATTTGAAATTAATTGAATGAACACAACGCATAAAAAGAAATCTTTCTGTGGTATTGATAGACTCTCTATTTCCTTAGAGAGTCAATTTCCAATTAGTGGTCATTGAGATTCATGGGCAATGCGGATTAATATGTAGGGATAGATATTACCTCTCCTTTTTCCCTTTCAAAAAAATGGAAATGATTGAAGTTTTTCTATTTGGAATTGTCTTAGGTCTAATTCCTATTACTTTAGCTGGATTATTTGTAACTGCATATTTACAATACAGACGTGGTGATCAGTTGGATCTTTGATTAAATTAATTAACATCTTTTTTTTTAATTGACCTCCTCTTTTCTTTAATCCAAAGGAGGTCAAATTAAGATTACTGGTCAATTATTTAATTGTAATTTTGGGACTAACCTAACCAAGAATGGAATCACGCTCTGTAGGATTTGAACCTACGACATCGGGTTTTGGAGACCCACGTTCTACCGAACTGAACTAAGAGCGCTTTCTTATCTTCTTATCATTATCACACTAGCTAAAACTAAAAAAAAAGAAGAGGATTTTTTTTATAACCCGAATACATCTTGTATGCATAAGACTATCATATAGAATATGATATAATAAAAAAAGATTATGTATGCCTGATTTGAATCGATTTCAATAAATCCCTCGTTACTGCTCAGACGAGAAGTAATAGGTAGGGATGACAGGATTTGAACCCGTGACATTTTGTACCCAAAACAAACGCGCTACCAAGCTGCGCTACATCCCTTTCAATTGGTCTACAGTATCATTTTATAGAATCCCTGTCTTGTTTTCAAAATCCTTATTTTCTCCATTGATATATCCAAGTTATCTTGCCATTTCTTTTTTTTATTCTCATGTAACATATAATAATAGTAGAAGGCTTATATACACATGAATATGAAACCCATCGTAAAAAATAACTAAAAAAGGGAATATTTTTTGGGAATGCTCAGTCGGAAGGGACGTCTTTTTCGGTTTTAAGAAAAGAAAAATCTTATCTACCGGATCATTGTAGATTTCAATTGGAATTAGGAATTCCGTGTACAAATACAAGCGGTCCTTAACTACTTACATATATATTATATCGGATCATATATGTATTAACATTAGGCATTACAATAAATAATACAATAAATAAAAAGAATAAAGAAGGAGGATTTAAAATGCGAGATCTAAAAACATATCTTTCCGTGGCACCGGTACTAAGTACTCTATGGTTTGGGGCTTTAGCAGGTCTTTTGATAGAGATCAATCGTTTATTTCCGGATGCGTTGACATTCCCTTTTTTTTCATTCTAGTTATTGACATGGGAAGGGGTGAAGAAGATTAGAGGTAGAATCAAAAGATTTGTGACTAATCCCTCCCCCTCTTTTTTTTTTAGAAAAAATCGAATTCGATACAATATATTAAGTAGAAGTATAATCAAGAAAGGAGGAAAGAGAAATAAAAAAGTAGATTCAACCTCGGCGAAATTCGGGTTTTCTCCAATTCCATTTAGAAATAATATTGTGAGAACAGAAATGTGTCTAGGGCAAGAAGATCATACAAGATCTTTTAATAAAATACTGTACATTGAATCGAATTCGATTCAAAATATACCTAAATATTAGTTTGTTGTTTTACTTCTTATTTTTTTATTTCTTTTTTCGCAGAAAGTAGAAGAATTGGTTGAATCAAAAACGCAAAGGAGGTTCATGGCCAAGGGTAAAGATGTCCGAGTAACGGTTATTTTAGAATGTACCAACTGTGTTAGAACCGGTCTTAATAAGGACTCAAGGGGTGTTTCCAGATATATTACTCAAAAGAATCGACACAATACGCCTAGTCGATTGGAATTGAGAAAATTCTGTCCCTATTGTTACAAACATACGATTCACGGGGAGATAAAGAAATAACTCGAATCAAGTGCCTGTGTGTCACTCTTACAAGTAAAACGAAAAGGACATATTCTATATATAGCATATTATTCTATATATTTTCATTTTAGTTAACATAATATAACTAACTAAAAAAAAAAGCCAAATCAAATCCTATATTTTGAATTTGAAATCTTTTTGGATCAAATTGAAATAGGATTTTGAGGATAAGGAATAAACAAACCATGGAAAAATCCAAGCGACTCTTTCTTAAATCCAAGCGATCTTTTCGTAGGCGTTTGCCCCCGATCCAATCGGGGGATCGAATTGATTATAGAAACATGAGTTTAATTAGTCGATTTATTAGTGAACAAGGAAAAATATTATCTAGACGAGTAAATAGATTAACCTTAAAACAACAACGATTAATTACTATTGCTATAAAACAAGCTCGTATTTTATCTTTGTTACCTTTTCTTAATAATGAGAAACAATTTGAAAGAAGCGAGTCGACCGCCGGAGCTACTGGTCTTAGAACCATAAATAAATAAAAAAAAGTAGACTTACTTTACTCCTCAATTGAACCCAAATAAAAATCCGAACTCAAACACAGATTGATATTTTGTTCGAAAAATCGTAAGAAAAAAATTGGGGAAGAAGAAGAAATCTTTTTTTATTGGATATTGGACATATTCGCTCATTTCATTTTGAACGACTTTATCATATTCTCTTTATCATACTAATTTCTACTCTACCTTCCCGGAGTTCATTCTCCAGCGAACTCCATTTAAAATATTCTGACAAATTCCTTACAATTTCCTTTTTTATTTTATGATCTGATCTCATTAGAAATCATATAAAGACAATTCCTATTTAATATAGCTATTTGTGCAAGTATTTTACGATTAAGAAGCAACTGTCTCTTGTACAGATTGTGTATTAATCTACTATAACTATAGGATACTCTATTCCCGCGAATTACTGCATTTATCCGAGTGATCCACAAACGACGAAAATCTATCTTTTTCCTATCTCTATCTCGATGAGACGAAACCAAAGATCTTATTTTCTGTTGAATAATTGTTCGAGTAAGTCTTGAACGAGCCCCCCGAAAGCTTGATGCAAATAAACGAATTTTTGTTCTACGTCTCCGAGCTATATATCCTCGTCTAATTCTAGTCATTGAATAAATGAAACTTTCATGAATAACTAATTGATTTCCTTTCTTTCAGTTATTCTTTTCCCTTTTCCTAGTTTATTAATAACAAAACGGATTCTTCCAATGTATAAAATCAAAATTCCAATGGCTTTTGCTACTATAACCTTCCCGACCACGATTTGTCTTTTCTTTTTTTATAGTCATTTCACCTCGAAACGAGTATTGATACTAGGTATCAAAAAACAGAAAAAAGTAATAAATAGAAATGAATAACGAAATAGTGGATTCCATCGTTTCTATGGTTATGTCTTAAACGGTGAGGTCCTCTATATATACCGGAGTCCCTTACTTCATTTAATCAATGCTATTAGCAAGTTGTACAGTTTACATTCTTCGGCTCTACCTATGAATTATCTAGTAATAGGTCTTTCACAACGAGATCTACCTATACAGTAACGGTATTTAATTATGAAAATTGGATGGGGTAGCTGACCCTCTTAGTCCGTTTTTGCAAGAGTATAGGCATAAGATTTCGGCTTTGAAAATAGGATTTCCCCGCTTAATGAATAACTATTTGTTACCAATGAGGAATTTTTTCTCATCGGAAACCATAAATTTCATATACAATAGAAGAATTGAATAGATCTTTTTTTTTAGTTTTCGATATATAGATAGTGAACGACCTTCTTCCTTCCATTTTATACTATTCACTAGTACTGATCATTGATACTGGAAAATTTCTTTCCCTTTTTTTTCTACCAATGGTGATCTGAACGAGTCGCACATACACCCTAGTACATGTTCCTCGACGCTGAGGACATCCCCCAAGAGCGGGGGATTTCGTGACATTTCTGATTGGCTGTCTTGTGTTTCTAATAAGTTGTTTAATAGTTGGCATGTTGAATCGTATACATAATAAATGGGCTGGTTTAGATCGATCCTAACCGGATGATTATGAATTACTTCTCTATTTAATAGATGAATAGAATATTATTAAACCCGGTAATAAGTAAGAAGAGAAAATCGCAAAGTGGCGATTTGCTTAAACTTACTGCTATTTTTTTTTATTCAATCGCTACAAGATCAACAATTCCATGAGCTTGGGCTTCTGTTGCTGACATAAAAACATCCCTTTCCATATCTTCGGATACAACCCATAGGGGTTTGCCCGTTCTTTGTACATAAACTCTTGTGATGGTTTCGCGCAGTTTCAGCAGTTCTTCTGCTTCCAGGATAAATTCTCCCGTTTGTGCCTCATAAAAAGAACTCGCAGGTTGATGTATCATTACCCTGATAATATAACAAATGGTTCCTCTATCTCGCATGATGAGGTGAGGAGAAGAGATAAAGAATAATAAAAAAAGAAAGATAGAATTGAGCAACCGTACAGGCATCTTTTGCGCATTGCATACGGCTATACAATGGAATTCACTTTACCTTCCATTTCCATCGAAGAAAGAGAAAAAATATAGATAGAGGGTTTATCCGATTCAGATCGGCAAATGATCCAATTACCATCCTTCCTTTCGGAGCAGTTAAAAAATACTATGATGGCTCCGTTGCTTTTTATATATTTATCTCGTCTTTGATTCAGCAATCCCAAAGTTTCTTTTTTTTTTTTTTCGTACTCTTTCCTAACAATAACATAAATATTGTTAAAAGTTTTCTGTTGTGAAAACAAAAAAGTTTGTGACGCTGAAATGGTAATGGTCACCGATAAATAAGGTAAAATCGAGAATACCCTTTATTTTATACTAATTTCATACTACTCTTTCGATATATAATCTAATGTTTTGAAAAAAAAAAATTTCTCATATCGAATTCGAAGTGCCATGCTATTATTACTTAATATTCCTATTTCATATGGCGAAGGCATAGTCTTTTTTTTTGTTCTTAAAAAACTCATTGGCGCCAAGCGTGAGGGAATGCTAGACGTTTGGTAATCTCTCCGCCGACCAGGACAAAAGATCCCATTGAAGCGGCTAATCCCATGCATATTGTATGCACATCGGGTTGCACAAATTGCATAGTATCATAAATAGCTACTCCGGGGATTACCCATCCGCCAGGAGAGTTTATAAACAAATACAGATCCTTGTTATCATTCTCTATACTGAGATATACCATAAGACCAATAAGTTGATTCGAAATCTCGCTATCAACCTCTTGGCCTAAAAAAAGTAATCTTTCTCGATAAAGTCGGTTGATTAGGATAAAATTTATATCCCTTAAGAGCCGTACATGCATCTTTTGATGCATACGGTTCAACAAAAATTGCGAAAAAAAAGAATCAATGTGTAGATTCCAGACCTCTTTCTTTTTTTTTTTTCATAGTAGGGCCCTTTTCTAATCTAATTTTTGAATTTCTTAATGAAGCGGCTTTTTTTTTCTTCCATTTTTCAAGAAAGATGAGTTTTGGTTTTGTCCCCTTTCCCTCCACAAAAAATCCATTAAACTTATGAAATAAACTTCTCATTGATGTATTGTTTCATCGAGATCTAATCCAAATCACGATGTCATTTTCTTGTTCCTGAATGGGCCTTTTTTCAATTCTTTTAGGTTTATGCTCTACTCCGAGTAAAAAAATCTGCCCGATTTTTATTTGCACATATAGGACAAATGACACTAATACTACGTCTTTTTTCTACGACTTACTTCTTTTTTTTTTTCAATTCAATTCATGTCTTCTGCCAATGCCAAATATTCGACGTATTTATCATATTACTCGCTTGATTAAAAGTTTAAGACTACTCTCTTATTATATAAAAAAAAGATTTTATGATCTATAATATAAGTAGTAGTAATCATAAATATATTACCAATTGGGTTTTTTCGAAACGGAGTCTGAATACTTCATTTTATTGGTCCAACCAATCCAACCATAAATTATTCTATAGACTTTTCTAATTGATAATAGAAATTTGAATACCCTCCAAAACAAAAAAGGATATAATTTCACTTGATTTCACTTCACGCTCCAATTTTTTGATAATTCAAAATCTTTTTTGGGCGAAACAGAGGATATCTCGATCGGGGGAGAGAACGGGGAAATCCCATATGACCCGATATATCTGACAAGTCGCACTATACGTCAACCCAAGAGGCATCTTCCTCTCCAGGACTTCGAAAGGGTACTTTTGGAACACCAATAGGCATAAAATGAAAGAAAAAAGAATTAAGTACTATATTTCACTTTGATGTGGAAGCGTAACAATGCGTTTATTTTCTTAATAATATTGTCTTTTATCATATTTTATCCATAGATTGGGAAAAAAATTCTTACGAATAGGTTTTTTGAATGATTAACAAATATGTATGCATTCGTTCATAGAAAATGGGATCAACCCCCATTGCGTATTGGTACTTATCGGATATAGAATAGATCTGCTTCTCTTTGTTCCTACGAACCGAATTGTTCCATTTTTACTAAAAAAAGAATAGAACAAATATTAATCCTTTCTCCGAGATAATCCCCTGAAAAGGGGAGGTCCATAGCATATTTTTTTCCAATGCAATAAAGTTACATAGTGTCTATTTTTCGTTGATAAAGGGGTATTTACATGGGTTTGCCTTGGTATCGTGTTCATACCGTCGTATTAAATGATCCCGGCCGTTTGCTTTCTGTCCATATAATGCATACAGCTTTGGTTGCTGGTTGGGCCGGTTCGATGGCTCTATATGAATTAGCAGTTTTTGATCCCTCTGATCCCGTTCTTGATCCAATGTGGAGACAAGGTATGTTCGTTATACCCTTCATGACTCGTTTAGGAATAACCAATTCATGGGGCGGCTGGAGTATTACAGGAGGGACTATAACAAATCCGGGTATTTGGAGTTACGAAGGCGTGGCCGGTGCACATATTGTGTTTTCTGGCTTGTGCTTCTTGGCAGCTATCTGGCATTGGGTGTATTGGGATTTAGAAATATTTTGTGATGAGCGTACAGGAAAACCTTCTTTGGATTTGCCAAAAATTTTTGGAATTCATTTATTTCTTTCAGGAGTGGCTTGCTTTGGGTTTGGCGCATTTCATGTAACAGGATTGTATGGTCCTGGAATATGGGTGTCCGATCCTTATGGACTAACTGGAAAGGTACAACCTGTAAATCCAGCGTGGGGTGTAGAAGGTTTTGATCCTTTTGTTCCGGGAGGAATAGCCTCTCATCATATTGCAGCAGGTACTTTAGGCATATTAGCGGGCCTATTTCATCTTAGTGTCCGTCCGCCCCAACGTCTATATAAAGGATTACGTATGGGCAATATTGAAACCGTCCTTTCCAGTAGTATTGCTGCTGTCTTTTTTGCAGCTTTTGTTGTTGCTGGAACTATGTGGTATGGTTCAGCAACTACCCCTATCGAATTATTTGGTCCCACTCGTTATCAATGGGATCAGGGATACTTCCAGCAAGAAATATATCGAAGAGTTGGTGCTGGGCTAGCCAAAAATCAAAGTTTATCAGAAGCTTGGTCTAAAATTCCTGAAAAATTAGCTTTTTATGATTATATCGGTAATAATCCGGCAAAGGGGGGATTATTCAGAGCGGGTTCAATGGACAACGGGGATGGAATAGCTGTTGGGTGGTTAGGACATCCTATCTTTCGAGATAAAGAAGGGCGTGAACTTTTTGTACGTCGTATGCCTACTTTTTTTGAAACATTTCCGGTTGTTTTGGTAGACGGAGACGGAATTGTTCGAGCCGACGTTCCTTTTCGAAGGGCGGAATCAAAGTATAGTGTTGAACAAGTGGGTGTAACTGTTGAGTTCTATGGCGGGGAACTCAATGGAGTCAGTTATAGTGATCCTGCTACTGTGAAAAAATATGCTAGACGTGCCCAATTAGGTGAAATTTTTGAATTAGATCGTGCTACTTTGAAATCCGATGGTGTTTTTCGTAGCAGTCCAAGGGGTTGGTTTACTTTTGGACATGCTTCGTTTGCTCTGCTCTTCTTCTTCGGACACATTTGGCATGGTGCTAGAACCTTGTTCAGAGATGTTTTTGCTGGTATTGACCCCGATTTGGATGCTCAAGTGGAATTTGGAGCATTCCAAAAACTTGGAGATCCAACTACAAGAAGACAAGTAGTCTGATACAAGATTTCTCTCTTATCTTTTTCCTTTATTTTTTTGTCTTGCTCTTTGGGAGATAATCCCAAATAAACAGAACAGGTATGGAAGCTATAATTGTAAAGCACGATCGAATTTATGGAAGCATTGGTTTATACATTCCTCTTAGTCTCGACTCTAGGGATAATTTTTTTCGCTATCTTTTTTCGAGAACCACCTAAAGTTCCAACTAAAAAGGTGAAATGATTTTTCATTATATCAATTGAATTGAAGTAATGAGCCTCCCAATGTTGGGAGGCTCATTACTTCAACTAGTCCCCGTGTTCTTCGAATGGATCTCTTAATTGTTGAGAGGGTTGCCCAAAAGCAGTATATAAGGCGTACCCAGTAAAACTTACAAGTAAACCAGATATAGAGATGGCGACTAGGGTTGCTGTTTCCATTATTATATAATTTCAAGACCAAAATGGATCTATGATAAGATCGTTTATTTACAACGGAATGGTATACAAAGTCAACAGATCTCAATGAATACAAAATAGGATTTATGGCTACGCAAACCGTTGAGGGTAGTTCTAGATCTGGACCAAGACGAACTATTGTAGGGGATTTATTGAAACCATTGAATTCAGAATATGGTAAAGTAGCTCCTGGATGGGGAACTACTCCTTTGATGGGTGTCGCAATGGCTCTATTTGCAGTATTCCTATCTATTATTTTGGAAATTTATAATTCTTCTGTTTTACTGGACGGAATTTCAATGAATTAGATTCACAAGAAACGTGAATTCTTAGCTTTTCAATACAAAGTAAAGCATTTAGGTTTCGGATTTTTATATCATTATATTCTTTTTTTATTGGTAGTTCGATCGTGGAATTTCTTTCTTTCTTTCTGTATTTCCGGAATATGAGTGTGTGACTTGTTATAATTGATACTATTGATAGTACAGAAAATGGATCTGTCATCTTTATATAGATGGTTTTACCTCGTCGGATATTCATTCGAGTATCTGGAGCACGAAATAGATCACAAAATAGTAACTATGATTCATACTTAATATTCAGACCCCGTGACCGGACTCCAAAAAATTTTCCAAAACGTTATAAATCAAAAGATTTTTCTTCTTTTTCAAAAGATTTCCCCTTTTTTTTGATCAAAGGACAAAACTTTCTTTGGATTTTTAGTCATTATATCTATTCATTGAATAAGTGATGATCCAATGGTTCTTACTCAGAGAATCTTTGGACTTAGTTTGAAGAATCATCGCGGTTCTAGTATGAATCTGAGGTTTGAATCAATTCATAGGGTCTTAACAAGGGAATTCCTATCAATAATAAAGAAAAGAAGAGTAAAGCTGCATTACAAACAAAAAAAGAAATAAAAATAACAAATCAAAGAAAAAGAAGTAGGTAAATAGAAGATTCAAGAGGCCTGTAACGATCAACATAAAGACGAATGAGCCGACTTGATATTTTGGCATTACAACCACAAATAAGAGCTTTCGTATTTTTACTGGTTCGTATCTTCAGAGAAGTTAGAAAGGGTTGATGACGAATTTTCAAACTTTCGATTCCATATGCCTTGAAACCAAAGCAATATCTTAGGTTTTTGTTTGAGCTGTACGAGATGAAATTCTCAGATACGGTTCTTCGAGGGGGAGTACTATTGGTTTACCTATCTCAATAAAGTCTATGATTGGTTTGAAGAACGTCTCGAGATTCAGGCGATTGCAGATGATATAACTAGTAAATATGTTCCTCCTCATGTCAACATATTTTATTGTCTAGGAGGAATTACGCTTACTTGTTTTTTAGTACAAGTAGCTACGGGGTTTGCTATGACTTTTTACTACCGTCCAACTGTTACTGAGGCTTTTGCTTCTGTTCAATACATAATGACTGAAGCTAACTTTGGTTGGTTAATTCGATCAGTTCATCGATGGTCGGCAAGTATGATGGTCCTAATGATGATCCTGCACGTATTTCGTGTGTATCTCACTGGTGGTTTTAAAAAACCTCGCGAATTAACTTGGGTTACAGGTGTAGTTCTGGCTGTATTGACCGCATCCTTTGGTGTAACTGGTTATTCGTTACCTTGGGACCAAATTGGTTATTGGGCAGTCAAAATTGTAACAGGTGTGCCGGAAGCTATTCCTGTAATAGGATCCCCTTTAGTAGAGTTATTACGCGGAAGTGCTAGTGTGGGACAATCCACTTTGACTCGTTTTTATAGTTTACACACTTTTGTATTACCTCTTCTTACTGCCGTGTTTATGTTAATGCATTTTCTAATGATACGTAAGCAAGGTATTTCCGGTCCTTTATAGAGAATATAGATCATAGATATTTGTAATCAATCATTTCTCACTTGAGGAGGAACAATAGTATTTCATTGCTACAAATATGGATTATTGAAAAGAATAAGACATGTATTTGGATATTTCCCTTCAACTATACAATCGAGTATTCTTTATTTGACACGAATAGTTGAAGGGAATTCTCCGAAGAGAAAATGGATTATGGGGGTGTGTGACTTGAACTATTGATTGGGCCGTGCAGATAAATATATGCCTTTATCTGCCACATTGGAATTCACAACCAAATGTGTCTTTGTTCCAACCACCCCGTAAAAGCCCTATACAGGGGATAGGCTGGTTTGTTTGAAGAGAATCTTTTCTATGATCTATGATCAGACCCGATCATATCGTACATGAACAGGCTCCGTAAGATCCAGTAGAATAAGTAATGTGACTTAAGACAGATTTTGTTTTAGCTATTTTACTTACTTAATAGTATAGAAATGCAGCCATTTCCTCTGTATCGACCTGATTTATGATACTATCGGAGTGAAACAAGGGGTCTAAAGAAAGAAGAACAGAGGCTAGAATATATTAGTAACAAGTAAATCCTTTGTATTTAAGGTAAAATAAAAAGTTTCAAGATATTTGGGGGATAAAGTTCAATTGCAAGGTCTGAGACGACCCAAAAAGCACTTGATCATGATGAACTTTGTAAGCTTACTTGGGTCTTGAGCATTTACTTGTAAGAACGAAATTCCTTGCAATGGGTAGTTGCAAGTTGCAATGCAATTGTGAAAAATGGAATCCGGTCAATTTATTCTTACATAGAATCAGTGATATATGTG
>JAOPUP010000811.1:27500-30000 GCA_026873135.1 Eucalyptus urophylla | reverse complement strand
ACTCATCCGTAGCTCAAGCACGAGGGCTCGAGAATCACACGGAGTCATCGAGCGAGGTCGCATCCGCACCGCTAGCGAGAACACCAATGTCTTGTTCGGGTCGTGGATCGATCAGCGTGGCTCGTTCATTCATGCCCGAGGCACGATCTCGTCTTAGAAGGGACTCATAGATTCGTCAATTCCCAAGTAACTCGGTCATCGATTCATCCTCTATGGCCGCTTGGCTCAAAACGACCCATGCGCTCGGCCATGATGCTGCGTGAGGGGAGCCACGCGATGCATCCATCTTTGTCTAGGGCGCTCGATCGATCGGAACCTATTTCGGGATCATTGAACGTTATGACTCATTCGGACTCATTTGTGCCCGTGACATGACTCATGCATCGCGCAACGATCGCCGCGCCCGTGGCCTCGAGCACCCCTACCCCCTAAAGAGCCTTAGGAGCATTTTTGCCCCGGAGTAGACATTCACCATGTTTGAGTAGGCACCACCTCTAAAAATTGTAGAAATTGAATTTTGATGAGATTTTTGCAGAGATGCTTAGAAAAATGTGATCTAAATTATGGAAAAGTCAGAAAAAATTTTGACGACCGGAAATATTTTTTTATTTTTGGTATTTAAAAATTGAGAAAATCCGGAAAATTAGAAAAAATATTTGGGACGTGGGAAAACCATTGGGGAGGCTATTTTATGACACAAACAAAATTTAGGAAGAAGAATGGATTCAATCGGACAAGAAATGATCGGTGAAGTTGCAAGCGGACCGTGGTGGTCGGCCGATCGATCCGGTCGGCGGATCGATCCACGATCGATCCGCATGGTGCGGATCGATCCCGCCGACCGATCATCATCATGCACCGATCGGATCGATCCACACGGCCGGGCGGTCGCCACGATCGATCCCGCGGGATCGATCCACGATCGACCGCATGGTGCGGATCGACCACGCTCGACCGGGACCGATCCACACGGCCGAGGCGGGCCACGATCGATCCCGCTCGACCGATCGATCCATGATCGATCCGCACGGTGCATGGATCGATCCACACGGCCGAGGCTCGACCACGATCGATCCCGCTCGACCGGGATCGATCCATGATCGATCCACACGGCCGATCGACCACGATCGATGATCGATCCATGATCGATCCATGATCGATCCGCAGCATGGATCGATCCACACGACCGATCGACCACGATCGATGATCGGATCGATCCGCACGGTGCGTGGACGATCCACACGGCCGATCGATCCATGATCGATCGACCGGGATCGATCCATGATCGATCCGCGGTGCGTGGACCAATCCACACGACCGAGGCCCTCGACCACGATCGATCCTCTCGACCGGGATCGATCCATGATCGATCCGCATGGTGCATGGGTCGATCCACACGACCGAGGCCCTCGACCGGGACCGATCACGCCCGACCAGGGATCGATCCGCACGTGGACTGATCCCGCTCGACCGGGATCGATCCGCACGGTGCGGACCGATCCCGCACGGATCGATCCGCACGGTGCAAGGGTCGATCCACACGAGACCACGATCGATCCCGATCCGCACGGCCGAGGGACCGACGCTGATCGATCCGCACCGACCGATCCCGCAAGCGATGCGGTCGATCCACGACCGGGCGATCGATCGATCCGCAGGGACCGATCACGCTCGACCGGGGATCGATCCGATCGATGCAAGGTCGATCCGCACGCGACCGATCCGCACGGTGCAGGGACCGATGCCGCACGACCGGGGATCGACCCACGATCGATCCGCACGGTGCAAGGGTCGATCCACGATCGATCCCGCGGCCGAGGCCCCTGACCATGACGATCCTGCTCGACCAAGATCGATCCACGATCGATCGTGCGACCACACGGTAGTCACATGCTTGTCTCAAAGATTAAGCCATCCACACGGCCAAGGCCCTCGACCGGGATCGATCCACGATCGAACACGGTGATGCATGGGTCGACCGAGATGGATCCGCGGCGCATGGATCGATCCGCACGATCCAAGGTCCTCTACCACGATCGATCACGAGGCTCGACTAGAATTTCAGAGGTGAAATTCTTGGATTTATGAAAGACGAACTTACCAAAATTTTTGGTGCCATTTTTACTTTTCACCAAAAAAAAACAACTTACCAAAAAATAGTGCAGCTAGTTCCTCAACAATCCAAGAATTTCACGATCGATTCGCATGGTGAGGGTAAGTCCCGAGGATTGAAGGATCGATGCGCACGGGGATCGATCGGCATTTCACCGGTGGTCATTTGCACAAAAGCCACGGGGACGTTGGCCTTGTCACGACGGGACATATGTAAAGCACTCGGAAGTCATGGCAAGTAGGCCGAGCACAAGTCACCACACTCGGAGCGTTTCGATTTCCTCTCATGCCGCTTGTTCATCACTCAAGTCGTGGCATGTCGGCCGAACCAAGTCACATGCTCATGCCGAGCAGCACACACATACCCTTGTGTGCATGGACTCTCAAG
>JAOPUP010000811.1:0-7500 GCA_026873135.1 Eucalyptus urophylla | reverse complement strand
AGGACGGAGGGGATTAGGGCAACGCCATGTGTGACACCCAGCAACGTGCCTCGACCAAAGGTTTCGGCGCAACTTGCGTTCAAAGACTCGATGGTTCACGGGATTCTGCAACACCAAGTATCGCAGTTCGCTACGTTCTTCATCGATGAGCGAGATATCCGCGAGAGTCGTTATGAGTAATATGAGATTGCATGGCGTCCGCGCGCGCACCGTGTATGGGGCGGCGGGAGCATCGCACTCTTGTTAAAGTTCCTGGCGCATTCCGCGCCGGGTTTGCGCCGCCGAGGACAAAGGCCGAGCCCCGGAGGTGCCCGAGCCCGATCCTCGGCGTCGAGAGGGACGTCGGGCCGAGCCCGCCGTCCCCATTGAGTTTGTTGGTTCTCTGGGCGGATTCGACAATGATCCTTCCGCAGTTCACCTACGGAAACCTTGTTACGACTTCTCCTTCCTCTAAATGATAAGGTTCGTGGACTTCTCGACGTCATCGGCGGCGAACCACGCCGCCGCGATCCGAACACTTCACCGGACCATTCAATCGGTAGGAGCGACGGGCGGTGTGTACAAAGGGCGGACGTAGTCAACGCGAGCCGATGACTCGCGCTTACTAGGAATTCCTCGTTGAAGACCAACAATTGCAATGATCTATCCCCATCACGATGAAATTTCAAAGATTACCCAGCCGGCCAAGGCTATAGACTCGTTGAATACATCGTGTAGCGCGCCCGAACATCTAAGGGCATCCACTGTTATTGCCTCAAACTTCCTTGGCCTAAGCGGCCATAGTCCCTCTAAGAAGCGGCCGTGGAGATGTACATCCACATAGCTAGTTAGCAGAGGTCTCGTTATCGGAATTAACCGACAAATCGCTCCACCAACTAAGAACGCCATGCACCACCACCCATAGAATCAAGAAAGAGCTCTCTCCAATCCTTACTATGTGGACCGGTAAGTTTCCCGTGTTGAGTCAAATTCCGGCTCCACTCCGTGGTGCCCTTCCGTCAATTCCTTTAAGTTTCAGCCCGACCATACTCCCCGAACCCAAAAACTTTGATTTCTCATAAGGTGCCGGAGTCCTAAAAGCAACATCCGCCGATCCCTAGTCGGCATCGTTTATGGGTTGAGACTAGGACGGTATCGATCGTCTTCGAGCCCCCAACTTTCGTTCTTGATTAATGAAAACATCCTTGGCAAATGCTTTTCAGTTGTTCGTCTTTCATAAATCCAAGAATTTCACCTCGACTATGAAATACGAATGCCCCCGATGTCCCGTTAATCATTACTCCGATCCGAAGGCCAACACAATAGGACCGGAATCCTATGATGTTATCCCATGCTAATGTATACAGAGCGTAGGCTTGCTTTGAGCACTAATTTCTTCAAAGTAACAGACCGAGGCACGACCGCTTAAGGCCGGAGCGTATCGCCGGTAGAAGGGACGAGCCAATCGGTGCACACCGTGAGGCGGACCGGTCGACCCAACCCAAGGTCCAACTACGAGCTTTTAACCGCAACAACTTAAATATACGCTATTGAGCTGGAATTACCGCGGCGGCACCGGACTTGCCCTCCAATGGATCCTCGTTAAGGGATTTAGATTGTACTCATTCCAATTACGACTCAAAGAGCCCGGTATTGTTATTTATTGTCACTACCTCCCCGTGTCGATTGGGTAATTTGCGCGCGCTGCCTTCCTTGGATGTGGTAGCCGTTTCTCGGCTCCTCTCCGAATCGAACCCTAATTCTCCGTCACCCACCACCATAGTAGGCCACTATCCTACCATCGAAAGTTGATAGGGCAGAAATTTGAATGATGTCGCCGCACGATGGCCGCGATCCGTCAAGTTATCATGAATCATCGAGCAACGGCAAAGCCCGTCGACCTTTATCTAATAAATGCATCCCTTCCAAAGTCGGGTTTGTTGCACGATAGCTCTAGAATTACTACGGTTATCCGAGTAGCAAATACCATCAAACAAACTATAATCGATTTAATGAGCCATTCAGCTTCACCAATTAGTCATACTTACACATGCATGGCTTAATCTTTGAGACAAGCATATGACTACCGGCGGATCAACCAGTAGCATTCCTTCACGACGCCCGCCGAGCATGATCCGCGATGCCCGAGGCTTCGCGCGATCAAGGACAAGGCAAGATCGTCATTCGGTGAAGCGATAAACGCTAACGAATAGGGAACAAGGGCCAATGACCCCACTCCCATTACGAGTTCCGCATCCGAGAGAACGAGTAGGCACTCGTGGTCCGTCCGAACGATCGAATGAGACGACGTTCGTGGAACACGAGCCCCACTATCCGGTCCAACCGAGCATCCAAAAGGACGTCGTGATGGAAGGGACTACCGAAGGCACACATTTCCGTCACAATAGGTATGCAACACAGGAACCCACATCTCGCATCCGACGTTTAGCTCGCGGAGCAACAACTGATCGAAAGTGAGTGAAGCAGTTCGATGCACCAGCACGGAGCCTGCCTACGCACACATTCTTATCGTCTCTCACACGCCATCGCGTACACTGGAAACGAACCAAGCCGACTCATCCGTAGCTCCTCAAGCACGAGGGCTCGAGAATCACACGGAGTCATCGAACGAGGTCGCATCCGCACCGCTAGACGCGAGAACACCAATGTCTTGTTCGGGTCGTGGATCGATACAGCGCGTGGCTCGTTCATTCATGCCTGAGGTAACATCTGACCCATCAAGGGACTCATAGATTCGTCAATTCCCAAGTAACTGGGTCATCGATTCATCCTCTATGGCCGCTTGGCTCGAAAACGACCCATGCGCTCGGCCATGATGCCTGCGTGAGGGGAGCCACGCGATGCATCCATCTTTGTCTAGGGGAGCTCTTTTCGATCGATCGGAACCTATTTCGGGGATCATTGAACGTTGTTATGACTCATTCCGGACTCATTTCTGTGCCCGTGACATGACTCATGCATCGCGCAACGATCGCCCGAAAACTGCCCGTGGCCTCCGAGCACCCCTACCCCCCTAAAGAGCCTTAGGAGCATTTTTGCCCCCAGCAGGAGTAGACATTCACCATGTTTGAGTAGGCACCACCCCTCTAAAAATTGTAGAAATTGAATTTTGATGAGATTTTTTGCAGAGATGCTTAGAAAAATGTGATCTAAATTATGGAAAAGTCAGAAAAAAATTTTGACGACCGGAAATATTTTTTTTTATTTTTTGTATTTAAAAAATTGAGAAAATCCGGAAAATTAGAAAAAAATATTTGGGACGTGGGAAAACCATTGGGGAGGCTATTTTATGACACAAACAAAATTTAGGAAGAAGAATGGATTCAATCGGACAAGAAATGATCGGAGAAGTTGCAAACGGACCGTGGTCGGTCGGCCCCGATCGATCCCGGTCGAGCGGGATCGATCCACGATCGATCCGCATGGGTGCGGATCGATCCCGCCGACCGGGACCGATCCATGATCATCCATGCACCGATCGGATCGATCCACGGCCGAGGCGGTCGGCCACGATCGATCCCGGTCGAGCGGATCGATCCACGATCGATCCGCATGGTGCGGATCGACCACGCTCGAGGACCGATCCACACGGCCCGGCCACGATCGATCCGCGACCGGGATCGATCCATGATCGATCCGCACGGTGCATGGATCGATCCACACGGCCGAGGCCCTCGACCACGATCGATCCCGCTGACCGGGATCGATCCATGATCGATCCACACGGCCGGCCCTCGACCACGATCGATCCTCGCCGATCGATCGATCCATGATCGATCCATGATCGATCCGCACGGTGCATGGATCGATCCACACGACCGGGCCCTCGACCACGATCGATCCCGCCGACCGGGATCGATCCATGATCGATCCGCACGGTGCGTGGACCGATCCACACGGCCGAGGTTTCGACCACGATCGATCCATGATCGATCCGCACGGCCGAGGCTCGACCGGGATCGATCCATGATCGATCCGCGCGGTGCGTGGACCAATCCACACGACCGAGGCCCTCGACCACGATCGATCCTCTCGACCGGGATCGATCCATGATCGATCCGCATGGTGCATGGGCACTGATCGATCCGCACGACCGATCGACCGGGATCGATCCGAGACCGATCGACCGGGATCGATCCGCACGGTGCAAGGGTCGATCCACACGACCGAGGCCCTCGACCACGATCGATCGATCCGCACGGCCGAGGCCTCGACCAGACCGATCCCGCTCGACCGGGATCGATCCGCACGGTGCAGGGACCGATCCCGCACGACCGGGGATCGATCCGCACGGTGTAAGGGTCGATCCACACGACCGAGGCCCTCGACCACGATCGATCCCGCTCGATCCGCACGGCCGAGGCCCTCGACCAGGACCGATCACGCTCGACCGGCGATCGATCCGATCGATGCAAGGTCGATCCGCACGGTGCAGGGACCGATCCGCACGGTGCAGGGACCGATGCCGCACGACCGGGGATCGACCCACGATCGATCCGCACGGTGCAAGGGTCGATCCACGATCGATCCCCGCGGCCGAGGCCCCCGACCATGACCGATCCCTGCTCGACCAAGATCGATCGTGCCCGACCACACGGTAGTCACATGCTTGTCTCAAAGATTAAGGCCCTCGACCGGGATCGATCCACGATCGATCCCGGTGATGCATGGGTCGACCGAGATGGATCCGCACGGCGCATGGATCGATCCGCACGATCCAAGGTCCTCTACCACGATCGATCACGAGGCTCGACTAGAATTTCAGAGGTGAGATTCTTGGATTTATGAAAGACGAACAACTTACCAAAATTTTTGGTGCCATTTTTTACTTTTCACCGAAAAAAAAAAAACAACTTACCAACAAATTTTCCCGGTAGCTAGTTCGTCCCTCAACAATCCAAGAATTTCACGATCTATTCGCATGGTGAGGGGAAGGCCCGAGGATTGAAGGATCGATGCACACGGTGCGGGGATCGATCGGCATTTCACCGGTGGTGATTTGCACAAAAGTCACGGCACGTTGGCCTTGTCACGACGGGGCATATGTAAAGCGCTCTCTTCTCAAGTCATGGCTGGGAAGGCCAAGCACAAGGCACCACACTCGGAGCGTTTCGATTTCCTCTCATGCCGCTTGTGCATCACTCAAGTCGTGGCATGTCGGCCGAACCAAGTCACATGCTCATGCCTGGAGCAGCACACACATACCCTTGTGTGCATGCACTCTCAAGTCATGGAGCCTTAGGAGATACGTAAAGCCTCCGATGATGCGGGGACTACTCGCTCTCAAGCCGTGGGTGCGAGAGCTAGGGTGCTTGGGACTTAGGAGAAATCGGAGGGCCCTCACGGAGGACGGCGACCCTCGAGCCCGTTTCGAAGAAGAGGAATTTGTTGGTTGGTTGTGGAGTTAGGGGTTGAGGGGGAGGGACGAATCGAAGCGACAAGGGCTGAATCTCAGTGGATCGTGGCAGCAAGGCCACTCTGCCACTTTACAATACCCCGCCGCGTATTTAAGTCGTCCGCAAAGATTCTACTCATCGCTCAATAGGAATTGTGCTTCAAGGCGGCCCACGCGGTTCATCCACCGCGAGCTTCACCAACGACACGTGCCCTTGGGGAACAAGTCCCCTACTGCAGTCGGCAATCGAGCGGCGAGCTTATGCGTCTTCTAGCCCGGATTCGACTTAGAGGCGTTCGGTCATAATCCAAAGACGTAGAAGCCCATCAGCTTTTCAACCAAGCGCGATGACCAATTGTGCGAATCAACGGTTCCTCTCGTACTAGGTTGAATTACTATTGTGACACTATCATCGGAGGGTAAAACTAACTTTGTCTCACACGGTCTAAACCCACTCACGTTCCCTATTGGTGGGTGAACAATCCAACACTTGGTGAATTCGCACAATGATAGGAAGAGCCGACATCGAAGGATCAAAAAGCAACGTCGCTATGAACGCTTGCACAAGCCGCTTATCCCGTGGTAACTTTTCGACACCTCTAGCTTCAAATTCGAAGATCTAAAGGATCGATAGGCCACGCTTTCACGGTTCGTATTCGTGGAAATCAATCAAACGAGCTTTTACCCTTTTGTTCTACACGAGATTTGTTCTCGTTGAGCTCATCTTAGGACACTGCGTTATCTTTTAAGATGTGCCGCCCACCAAACTCCCCACGACAATGTCTTCTCGGATCGGCCGCATGCGCGGACCTTAGTTCTAAAAGAAGGGCATTGCCCGCCTCAGTTTCACGGAATAAGTAAAATAACGTTAAAAGTAGTGGTATTTCACTTTCGCCGTTTCCCACTTATCCTACACCTCTCAAGTCATTTCACAAAGTCGGACTAGAGTCAAGCTCAACAGGTCTTCTTTCCCCGAGCCTCCTTTGGTGGTTTGTTGGATAGTAGAGGGAGTGGGAATCTCGTTAATCCATCATGCGCGTCAATTAGATGACGAGGCATTTGGCTACCTAAGAGAGTCATAGTTACTCCCGCCGTTTACCCGCGCTTGGTTGAATTTCTTCACTTTGACATTCGAGCAGCGAAATCACATTGCGTGAGCATCCGCGGACCATCGCAATGCTTTGTTTTAATTAATTCGGATTCCCTTGTCCGTACCAGTTGAGTTGATTCGACGCCCGAGGAAGGCCCGAAGGAGTTCTAATCCCCCCGGCACGCGGCGACCCGCCCGCCGCGAGCAAAAGCAGCCCACCGACAGCCGGGTTCGGGATTAGGACCCCCGTGCCTCCCCGAGCCAATCCTTTCCCGAGGTTACGGATCCATTTTGCCGACTTTTGCCTACATTGTTCCATCGACTGAGGTGTTCACCTTCGTGCGGTTATGAGTCCCGGCGTGGGCGGCACTCGGTCCTCCAGATTTTCAAGGGCGCCGGGGCGCAGGACACCACGCGACGTGCGGTGCTCTTCCCATGGACCCTACCTCCGAGCCGTTTCGTGGTGGGCGGTGTTAAAGAAAAGATAACTCTTCCCGAGGCCCCCGCCGCGTCTCGGACTCCTAACGTTGCCGTAACCGCCACGTCCGGTTCGAATTTTAACCCGATTCCTTTCGGCTCGCGCCGAGGCGCTATCGACGGGCTTCCCGTCTCTTAGGATCGACTAACCCATGTACAAGTGCCGCTCACATGGAACCTTTCCCCTCTTCGGTCTTCAAAGTTCTCATTTGAATATTTGCTACTACCACCAAGATGCACACGGCCGCTCCGCCGGGCTCACGCCCGAGTTTTGGCGACCGCGCCCTCCTACTCATCAAGGCTCGGCACTTGCCTGACGGCCGAGTATAGGTCGCGCGCTTCGCCATCCATTTTGGGCTAGTTGATTCGGGTGAGTTGTTACACACTTAGCGGATTTCGACTTCCATGACCACCGTCCCGCTGTCTTAATCGACCAACACCCTTTGTGGGTTCTAGGTTAGCGCGATTGGGCACCGTAACTCGACTTCCGGTTCATCCCGCACGCGCCGCTTACCAAAAATGGCCCACTTGGAGCTCA
>JAOPUP010000810.1:10000-17600 GCA_026873135.1 Eucalyptus urophylla | reverse complement strand
TCGATCCACGATCGATCCGCATGGTGCAGGGATCGATCCCGCTCGACCGGGACCGATCCATGATCATCCATGCTCAGACATTAGGAGGAGCATTCTCAAATACTTATCAACAATGCACACGTTGTATGCAACCCGTCTCCTTTTGTCAACCAGCAATATCCAGTCTCATAATCTTTCTTGATAACATCGCATTTATATGTAGAAATTTAGTTTCGATTCATGTCACATGTGAAAGTTCAAGCTATTAATGTGGTAGTAGCTGAAGACATGAATGTGATTATTGTGTTTGTAACTTTTGACATTGAATTGTTGAATGTTGTTCATAAATTGATTTCCAATAGTGGCGGTGAAGCATGTAATGCTACGTTGATTGATAATGGAGAAGGGTATGTCGCGAATTTATAAAACAATTTGAGTGATGGATTAGAAATATTACTGAGTTAAGTATTGCCCTACGTTTGGTAAGTTTTGCTAAACATATTGACGAGTTAAAAACATTTTAGCTATACTAGCTCAAGCTTATGGTCAGCAAAAAGGAGAAGAAGCTCAAGGAAGAGCTGAACATCTTATGTAGTGCTTTATCTATCTAACAGATATTCAGTTCCCTTGCAGGATCTTTCGTTGCAAGAGAAGTTGAAAACTACACCATGAAATTCACTGCGGTTTTCCCGAAGATTTGCAAGGACCATTGAATAAGTTTCTTTAGCTTAAGTTGGGATAAAAGCACCGAATGCATTCGCACCATCGCCATCTTCAAATTAGGTGTTTTTTACATTAGCGACATAAATAGGGCATAGGAGAGCAACACGGGTGTAGAGTATTTAAAGGGATGAAAGCGAGCCGAACTTCACAATCTTCTAAATTTGATGGATACTAATTTTAGTCAAGGGTTTAGGATGGGAGAATTTTGGGCGAAAGGGTGTGCTGGCCGGGTCAATTTTTGATGGGACGAATGTATTTTGATGGATACATCTTCGTGGCAAGGGTGGAATGGTAAAGGGAAGGGTGGGTGCTACAAGGTAATAATAGACCGCAGGAAAAAAGCAAAAAGCCGCAGTTAGAGAGATTCAAAACCGCACGGAAAGACTGAACCCGCAGGAATAGAAGGAAAACCGCAGTATAAGATGAGAAATCCGCAGGAACAGGGAGTACATGAGACCGCAGCAAAAGGCGTAAAAACCGCATCCAAAAATGTGAAACCGCAGGCAGAGAGTCGAAAGGCGGAGGAAAATGGCAAAACTTCGGGAGAGCATATCTCATCGCTCAGGCATCGTTTTGGGACGATTTTTTTTTTGATTTCGCGTATTTTTTCGAGAGGAATCCGTTTGCAAACTGCCGTAGGCGGTTTGGCCCGGCTTTTTTCCAAAAAAACGCCGTTTTCCCTGTCAATTTTGGATTTTCTCACATCGGTGCCACTTCTCGATATCGAATGAACCCTCCTTCCCCTCTTTCTGGCTTCAATTCTTCCACGCCTGACTCATCATATCACGTCCTTTACAGGGGGAAAGGTGCCTAGGCAGTTAGGTTGGTCCATTTAGTTTTATTTTGTTTGTACAAATGAATTAAACTGCAGTCTCCATTAACCATTCGACTCTTTGCCCCTCTGGTTTTCCCCTAAGCAACTTCGGTTGGCGGTCACGGGTTCAATTCCCTGTAATGTGATAGTTCTTCTTCTTTTCGTTTTTTTTTTTTTTGGCTTTGTCTCCACAAATCAATTGAAATAAAAAGCCACCTATAATACATCATGATATATAACAGCCACTATAATTATTATTTACGTATTGCGCCCAACCTTCTGAGACAAATGAACACGGTTAATCATGAACGGACTAACAAACTTGCTCCGATAAACGGAAGCGTTTTGTTTCATAACCACGAACATAGTAATTCATTTACTAGACGGATTACCGACTGGTGTTCGTGTATCGACTTTATTTTTTCTGAAGAATTCTGCCAGGGTGAAAATGCATAATCGGACGGTATCTGCGATGTTGCAATTATTACTTGGGTAGTAGTGAGACATTGCCATTTGACTTATCATCAAGAATGATGCTTATATCGGTTGAGTACCTAGCTAGTCTTATATGTTATATCTCTGCTTATGCCTTGTTACACGACCAGGCCACGTCAAGAGTCGACCACTTGGTACTTGCAGGACCAAGTTCCTCGGAACAATTCCCGTGTCTTGTTTCGCACACTCGGCCCACGTCCGTGACTTCTTTTTATGCGATCAATTCATGTCAAGAATTGGCGTGTTGGCCGAACCAAGTTTCCCCATAGAGATATTGAATAGTAGGAACTGCTATTTGGAAAATGAACATTGAAATGTCCCTCAAAAGTAAGTAAATAGATTCGAAATATATAAAATGTGGTTAATAGTTGAATCCAACCAATCATCATTAATAATTTCATCTCTAGATCAAAAACAAGCATGGGGAATACGACAAAGAGAAAGCGTACTACCAAAAAAAGCAGTTTTTTCAATTGGTACATGCTTTTTTAAACCCCCGACCATTTTCAATTGGTAATGGCAAGTTGGTTGAACCAAGTTATTCGAAAAGCCGCTTTATCAATTTCACTCCGGATTCGAGTTGGGGAGGCTATTTTATGACACAAACAAAATTTAGGAAGAAGAATGGATTCAATCGGACAAGAAATGATCGGTGAAGTTGCAAACGGACCGTGGTCGGTCGGCCCCGATCGATCCCGGTCGAGCGGGATCGATCCACGATCGATCCGCATGGTGCAGGGATCTACCCACGCTCGTCCGGGACCGATCCACACGGCCGAGGCGGTCGGCCACGATCGATCCCGGTCGAGCGGGATCGATCCATGATCGATCCGCATGGTGCAGGGATCGACCCACGCTCGACCGGGACCGCTCCACACGGCCGAGGCGGTCGGCCACGATCGATCCCGCTCGACCGGGATCGATCCATGATCGATCCGCACGGTGCATGGATCGATCCACACGGCCGAGGCCATGGATCGATCCACACGGCCGAGGCCCTCGACCACGATCGATCCCGCTCGGCCGGGATCGATCCTCGATCCACGGCGAGGCCCTCGACCACGATCGATCCCGCTCGACCGGGATCGATCCATCGATCCATGATCGATCCGCACGGTGCATGGATCGATCCACCGACCGAGGCCCTCGACCACGATCGATCAATCGATCCATCGCGGTGCGTGGACCGATCCACGCCGAGGCTCTCGACCACGATCGATCCATGATCGATCCGCACGGCCGAGCTCTCGACCGGGATCGATCCATGATCGATCCGCGGTGCGTGGACCAATCCACACGACCGAGGCCCTCGACCACGATCCCTCTCGACCGGATCGATCCATGATCGATCCGCATGGTGCATGGGTCGATCCACACGACCCCCTCGACCGGGACCGATCACGCCCGACCATCGATCCGCATCCATCGATCCGCACGGTGCGGACCGATCCGAGGATCGATCCGCACGGTGCATCGATCCACCGATCGACCACGATCGATCCGCTCGATCCGTCGACCAGACCGATCACGCTCGAGGGGATCGATCCGCCGGGTCCCGTCGACTCGATCCGACCGATCCACGATCGATCCTCGATCCGCAAGACCGATCCGATCGATCCGATCGATGGGTCGATCCGACGATCCGCACGGTGCCGATGCCGACCGGGGATCGACCCACGATCGATCCGCGGTGCAAGGTCGATCCACGATCGATCTGACCGATCCGCTCGACCAAGATCGATCCACGATCGATCGTGCCCGACCACACGGTAGTCACATGCTTGTCTCAAAGATTAAGCCATCCACACGGCCAAGGCCTCGACCGGGATCGATCCGATCGAACACGGTGATGCATGGGTCGACGAGATGGATCCGCCGGCGCATGGATCGATCCGCACGATCCAAGGTCCTCTACCACGATCGATCACGAGGCTCGACTAGAATTTCAGAGGTGAAATTCTTGGATTTATGAAAGACGAACAACTTACCAAAATTTTTGGTGCCATTTTTACTTTTCACCGAAAAAAAAACAACTTACCAAAAAATAGTCCCACTAGTTCGTCCCTCAACAATCCAAGAATTTCACGATCGATCGCATGGTGAGGGTAAGTCCAGGATTGAAGGATCGATGCGCGCGGTCGGGATCGATCGGCATTTCACCGGTGGTCATTTGCACAAAAGCCACGGGACGTTGGCCTTGTCACGACGGGACATATGTAAAGCACTCGGAAGTCATGGCAAGTAGGCCGAGCACAAGTCACCACACTCGGAGCGTTTGATTTCCTCTCATGCCGCTTGTTCATCACTCAAGTCGTGGCATGTCGGCGAACCAAGTCACATGCTCATGCCCACACACATACCCTTGTGTGCATGGACTCTCAAGTCATGGAGCCTTAGGAGACACGTAAAGCCTCCGATGATGCGGGGACTACTCGCTCTCAAGCCGTGGGTGCGAGAGCTAGGGTGCTTGGGACTTAGGAGAAATCGGAGGCCCTCACGGAGGACGGCGACCCTCGAGCTCGTTTCGAGGAAGAGGAATTTTGTTGGTTGGTTGTGGAGTTAGGGGTTTGGGGAGGGACGAATCGGCGACAAGGGCTGAATCTCGGTGGATCGTGGCAGCAAGGCCACTCGCCACTTACAATACCCGTCGCGTATTTAAGTCGTCGCAAAGATTCTACTCATCGCTCAATAGGAATTGTGCTTCAAGGGCGGCGGTTCATCCACCGCGAGAGCTTCAACACGTGCCCTTGGGGAACAAGTCCCCTGGTCGGCAATCGGCGGCGAGCTTATGCGTCACTTCTAGCCGGATTCGACTTAGGCGTTCGGTCATAATCCGACGGTAACCGCGCCGGCTTTTCAACCAAGCGCGATGACCAATTGTGCGAATCAACGGTTCCTCTCGTACTAGGTTGAATTACTATTGTGACACTATCATCGGTAGGGTAAAACTAACTGTCTCACGGTCTAAACCCGACTCACGTTCCCTATTGGTGGGTGAACAATCCAACACTTGGTGAATTCGCTACAATGATAGGAAGAGCCGACATCGAAGGATCAAAAGCAACGCGCTTGGCTGCCACAAGCCGATTATCCTGTGGTAACTTTTCGACACCTCTAGCTTCAAATTCCGAAGATCTAAAGGATCGATAGGCCACGCTTTCACGGTTCGTATTCGTCTGGAAATCGAATCAAACGAGCTTTTACCCTTTTGTTCTACGAGATTTCTGTTCGTTGAGCTCATCTTAGGACACTGCGTTATCTTTTAGATGTGCCGCACCAAACTCCCCACGACAATGTCTTCGCCGGATCGGCCATGCGCGGACCTTAGTTCTAAAAGAAGGGCATTGCCCCCTCCGTTTCACGGAATAAGTAAAATAACGTTAAAAGTAGTGGTATTTCACTTTCGTTTCCGGCTCCCACTTATCCACCTCTCAAGTCATTTCACAAAGTCGGACTAGAGTCAAGCTCAACGGTCTTCTTTCCCCGATTCGCCAAGCCCGTTCCTTGGTGGTTTATTGGATAGTAGAAGGGGGTGGGAATCTCGTTAATCCATTCATGCGCGTCACTAATTAGATGACGAGGCATTTGGCTACCTTAAGAGAGTCATAGTTACTCCGCCGTTTGCGCTTGGTTGAATTTCTTCACTTTGACATTGAGCGGCGAGAAATCACATTGCGTGAGCATCCGAGACCATCGCAATGCTTTGTTTTAATTTCGGATTCCCTTGTCCGTACATTGAGTTGATTCGGCCAGGAAGGCCCCGAAGAGCCGTTCCTAATCCGTCCCGGCCGCGGCGACCGCTCTCGCCGCGAGCTCGGCGATCCGACAGGGCGGGTTCGGGATTAGGACCCCGTGCCGATCCTCGAGCCAATCCTTTTCCCGAGTTACGGATCCATTTTGCCGACTTCCCTTGCCTACATTGTTCCATCGACAGGTGTTCACCTTGGAGACGATGCGGTTATGAGACCGGGCGTGGACGGCACTCGGTCCTCCAGTTTTCAAGGCCGCCGGGCTGCCGGACACCACGCGGCGTGCGGTGCTCTTCCAGGGGGACCTACCTCGAGCCGTTTCAGTGGGCGGCTGTTAAGAAAAGATAACTCTTCCCGAGGCCCCGCCGACGTCTCGGACTCCCTAACGTTGCCGTCAACCGCCGTCCGGTTCGAATTTTAACCCGATTCCCTTTGAAGCTCGCGCAGGCGCTATCGAGACGGGCTTCCCCGTCTCTTAGGATCGACTAACCCATGTACAAGTGCCGTTCACATGGAACCTTTCCCCTCTTCGGTCTTCAAAGTTCTCATTTGAATATTTGCTACTACCACCAAGATGCGCGGCTCCGGGCTCACGCCCAGTTTTGCGGCGACCGCCGCGCCCTCCTACTCATCAAGGCACGGCCTTGACGGCCGAGTATAGGTCGCGCGCCGGCGCCATCCATTTTCGGGGCTAGTTGATTCGGCGGTGAGTTGTTACACACTCCTTAGCGGATTTCGACTTCCATGACCACCGTCTGCTGTCTTAATCGACCAACACCCTTTGTGGGTTCTAGGTTAGCGCGATTGGGCACCGTAACTCGACTTCCGGTTCATCCCGCGCGATTACCTTACAAAAATGGCCCACTTGGAGCTCTCGATTCCGTGGCGTGGCTCAGCGGCGCGCCGTCCTACCTATTTAAAGTTTGAGAATAGTCGAGGCGTTGCGCCCGATGCCTCTAATCATTGGCTTTACCCGATAGAACTCGTTCTTGAGCTCCGGCTATCTGAGGAAACTTGGAGGGAACCAGCTACTAGGCGTTCGATTAGTCTTTCGCCCTATACCCAAGTCGGAACGATTTGCGTCGGATCGGCTGGGCCTCCACTTTCCTCGGCTTCGCCCGAGCATAGTTCACCATCTTTCGGGTCCCGAGCATGCTCTCTCGAACCCTTCTCGGAAGATCAAGGTCGGTCGGTGCACCCAAAGGGATCCCACCAATCAGCTTCCTTACGCCTTACGGGTTTGCCACCCATTGACTACATGTCGAGACTCCTTGGTCCGTGTTTCAAGACGGGCCGAATGAAACCCACTAGCCGATGCGGAGCACGCAGATGCGGCACGCCGTGAGGCGCGTGCGCATTCCACAATCGCTGGGCGTTTCCGGTATCGAAGGCCGGGCTTGGGCCGCCGCCAATCCATCGGTCCATGCCTCGAGTCGATCGGCGGACGGCTCTCACCGTTCCACATCCGACCGAGGCACATCGCCGCCCCCATCCGCTTCCCTCCCGACAATTTCAAGCACTCTTTGACTCTCTTTTCAAAGTCCTTTTCATCTTTCCCTCGCGGTACTTGTTTGCTATCGGTCTCGCCCATATTTAGCCTTGGGCGGAATTTACCGCCCGATTAGGGCTGCATTCCCAAACAACCCGACTCGCCGATGCCTCGTGGTGCGGCAGTCCCACGGGGCTCTCACCTCTCGGCGCCCCCTTCCGGGGAACTTGGGCCGGTCCGTGGCGAGGCGCTTCTCGGACTACAATTGAGCCGAGGGATCGATTCTCATCTTGAGCTCTTCGGTTCGCTCGCCGTTAGGGAATCCTTGTTAGTTTCTTTTCCTCCTCTTAT
>JAOPUP010000810.1:0-2500 GCA_026873135.1 Eucalyptus urophylla | reverse complement strand
GGGTTTGCCACCCATTGACTCGCACACATGTCAGTCTCCTTGGTCCGTGTTTCAAGACGGGCCGAATGGGGAGCCCACTAGCCGATGCCTGGAGCACGCAGATGCCGAAGCACGCCGTGAGGCGCGTGCTGCAGTCCACAATCGCAGTGGCGACGTTTCCACGGACGTATCGAAGGCCCGGGCTTGGGCCGCCACTGCAATCCGCATCGGTCCATGCCTCGAGTCGATCGGCGGACCGGCTCTCTCCGTTCCACATCCGACCGAGCACATCGCGGCCCCATCCGCTTCCCTCCCGACAATTTCAAGCACTCTTTGACTCTCTTTTCAAAGTCCTTTTCATCTTTCCCTCGCGGTACTTGTTTGCTATCGGTCTCGCCCATATTTAGCCTTGGACGGAATTTACCGCCCGATTAGGGCTGCATTCCCAAACAACCCGACTCGCCATGCCTCGTGGTGCGGCAGTCCGGACACGGGGGCTCTCACCCTCTCGCGCCCCCTTCCGGGAACTTGGGCCCGGTCCGTCGGAGGCGCTTCTCCACAATTGACGCCGAGGCGATCGATTCTCATCTTGGGCTCTTCCGGTTCGCTCGCCGTTACTAGGGAATCCTTGTTAGTTTCTTTTCCTCCTTATTGATATGCTTAAACTCGGGTAGCCCGCTTGACACGGGTCGCGTTGGTAAGGAGCAGATTCGCGGAGCGCGATGGCGGCACGCGCGACATTGATCATTGGGGTCTCAACCACCGAATGTCGTGGTGCTCGCTCCGACGCTCGATTTTGGGCCAACCGGGACGTGGTCGTCGCGGGAGGCCATCGTCGCGCCCGAGTCCCGCCCGTTTAGAGGACGGAGGATTAGGGGCAACGCCATGTGTGACACCAGCAAGCGTGCCTCGACCAAAGGTTTCGGGCGCAACTTGCGTTCAAAGACTCGATGGTTCACGGGATTCGCAATTCACACCTATCGCGATTCTCGTTCTTCATCGATGCGAGAGAGATATCCGTTGAGAGTCGTTATGAGTAATATGAGATTGCATGGCGTCCGCGCGCCGTGTATGGGGCGGCGGGAGCATCGCACTCTTGTTAAAGTTCCTTGGCGCATTCCGCGCCGGGTTCGCCGCCGAGGACAAAGGCCGAGCCGGAGGTGCCGAGCCCGATCCTCGGCGTCGAGAGGACGTCGGGCCGAGCCGCCGTCCATTGAGTTTGTTACCGGTTCTCGGGTCATTCTGGGCAGGATTCGACAATGATCCTTCCGAGTTCACCTGGAAACCTTGTTACGACTTCTCCTTCCTCTAAATGATAAGGTTCGGTGGACTTCTCGCGACGTCATCGGCGGCGCCGCCCGCCGCGCGATCCGAACACTTCACCGGACCATTCAATCGGTAGGAGCGACGGGCGGTGTGTACAAAGGGGCGTAGTCAACGCGGTGATGACTCGCGCTTACTAGGAATTCCTCGTTGAAGACCAACAATTGCAATGATCTATCCCCATCACGATGAAATTTCAAAGATTACCCAGGCACCGGCCAAGGCTAGACTCGTTGAATACATCGGTGTAGCGCGTGCCCGAACATCTAAGGGCATCACGGACACTTGTGCCTCAAACTTCCTTGGCCTAAGCGGCCATAGTCCCTCTAAGAAGTGGCCGTGGAGATGTACATCCACATAGCTAGTTAGCGGTGAGGTCTCGTTCGTTATCGGAATTAACCGGACAAATCGCTCCACCAACTAAGAACGCACCACCACCCATAGAATCAAGAAAGAGCTCTCGTCTGTCAATCCTATATCTGGACTGGTAAGTTTCCCGTGTTGAGTCAAATTAAGCCGAGCTCCACTCTGTGGTGCCCTTCCGTCAATTCCTTTAAGTTTCAGCCTTGCGACCATACTCCCCGGAACCCAAAACTTTGATTTCTCATAAGGTGCCGGGAGTCCTAAAAGCAACATCCGCCGATCCTAGTCGGCATCGTTTATGGTTGAGACTAGGACGGTATCGATCGTCTTGAGCCCCCAACTTTCGTTCTTGATTAATGAAAACATCCTTGGCAAATGCTTTGCAGTTGTTCGTCTTTCATAAATCCAAGAATTTCACCTCGACTATGAAATACGAATGCCCCGTCCCGTTAATCATTACTCCGATCCGAAGGCCAACACAATAGGACCGGAATCCTATGATGTTATCCCATGCTAATGTATAGAGCGTAGGCTTGCTTTGAGCACTCTAATTTCTTCAAAGTAACAGCAGGAGGCACGACCCGGCCGATTAAGGCCGGAGCGTATCGCCGGTAGAAGGGAGCCAATCGGTGCACACCGTGAGGCGGACCGGTCGACCAACCCAAGGTCCAACTACGAGCTTTTAACGCAACAACTTAAATATACGCTATTGGAGCTGGAATTACATGGCACCGACTTGCCCTCCAATGGATCCTCGTTAAGGGATTTAGATTGTACTCATTCCAATTACGGACTCAAAGAGCCCGGTATTGTTATTTATTGTCACTACCTCCCG
>JAOPUP010000807.1:0-11557 GCA_026873135.1 Eucalyptus urophylla | reverse complement strand
AAAATGCCGAAAATGAATTGTTTATGGAACAGTAGGGAATTTTCTGTGCCATGTCTCTGTTTCCAGAATTCAGTTGACTTTCAGGGTATCGGGATCTCCAAAATATCAAATATGACCGAAATAATGCTTTTCGTGTCCACATATCCATGCCGTTCCCCCCTCCCAAGGTCGACAGTGAAAATACCGAAAAGGAATTTTTTTATGGAAAACAAGGGAATTTTCTATGCCGACTCTCCGTTTCCCGAATTCAAGTGACTTTTAGGGTATCGCGATCTCCTAAATAGTAAATCTAACCGAAATAATACTTTTGGAGTCCACTTATCCATGCCGTTTCTCCCACCCAAGGTCGATACTGAAAATACTGAAAAGGAATTTTTTTATGGAAAACAAGGGAATTTTCTGTGCCGACTCTCTGTTTCCTGAATTCAACTGACTTTTAGGGTCTCGCGATCTCCTAAATAGTAAATCTTTCCGAAATAATACTTTTGGAGTCCACTTATCCATGCTATTTCTCTCACCCAAGGTCGATAGTGAAAATACCGAAAAGGAATTTTTTTATGGAAAACAAGGGAATTTTCTGTGCCGACTCTCCGTTTCCTGAATTCAACTGACTTTTAGGGTACTTGTATCTTGATCTCCTATATAAATCTAACCGGGAAATAGTACTTTTGGGAATCCACTTATCCGTGTCGTTTCTCCCCCATGGTCATGAGTCGATAGTGAAAATGCGAGAAATGAATTGTTTATGGAGCGATGTAGGGAATTTTTACGTGCCATGTCTGTTTCTCTCTCAGGAATTCAGGTGACTTTTCGGGGAATTATCGGGATCTCCAAAATATCAAATATGACCGAAATAATGCTTTTGGTGTCCACATATCCATGCCGTTCCCCCCTCCCAAGGTCGACAGTGAAAATACCGAAAAGGAATTTTTTTATGGAAAACAAGGGAATTTTCTGTACCGACTCTCCGTTTCCTGAATTCAAGTGACTTTTAGGGTATCGCGATCTCCTAAATAATAAATCTTACCAAAATAATACTTTTTGAGTCCACCTATACATGCCGTTTCTCCCACCCAAGGTCGATAGTGAAAATACCGAAAAGGAATTTTTTTTTGGAAAACAAGGGAATTTTCTGTGCCGACTCTCTGTTTCCTGAATTCAACTGACTTTTAGGGTCTCGCGATCTCCTAAATAGTAAATCTAACCGAAATAATACTTTTGGAGTCCACTTATCCATGCTGTTTCTCCCACCCAAGGTCGATAGTGAAAATACCGAAAAGGAATTTTTTTGTGGAAAACAAGGGAATTTTCTATGCCGACTCTCCGTTTCCTGAATTCAACTGACTTTTAGGGTATCGCGATCTCCTTTATAGTAAATCTAACCGAAATAATACTTTTGGAGTCCACTTATCCGTGTCGTATCTCCCACCCATGGTCGATAGTGAAAATGCCGAAAATGAATTGTTTATGGAACAGTAGGGAATTTTCTGTGCCATGTCTCTGTTTCCAGAATTCAGTGGACTTTCAGGGTATCGGGATCTCCAAAATATCAAATATGACCGAAATAATGCTTTTGGTGTCCACATATCCATGCCGTTCCCCCCTCCCAAGGTCGACAGTGAAAATACCGGAAATGAATTTTTTTATGGAAAACAAGGGAATTTTCTGTGCCGACTCTCTGTTTTCTGAATTCAACTGACTTTTAGGGTCTCGCGATCTCCTAAATAGTAAATCTAACCGAAATAATACTTTTTGAGTCCACTTATCCCTGCCGTTTCTCCCACCCAAGGTCGATAGTGAAAATACCGAAAAGGAATTTTTTTGTGGAAAACAAGGGAATTTTCAATGCCGACTCTCCGTTTCCTGAATTCAACTGACTTTTAGGGTATCGCGATCTCCTATATAGTAAATCTAACCGAAATAGTACTTTTGGAGTCCACTTATCCGTGTCGTTTCTCCCCCCCATGGTCATGGTCGATAGTGAAAATGCCGAAAATGAATTGTTTATGGAACAAGAGGGGAATTTTCGTGCTAAGGCTCCTGCTTTCCGCATCCGCCGACTCGTGGTATCGAGATCTCCAAAATATCAAATATGACCGAAATAATGCTTTTGTGTCCACATATCCATGCCGCTCTCCCAAGGTCGCATATGAAATACCGAAAAGGAATTCTTTATATGGAAAAACAAGGGAATTTTCTATGCCGACTTCCGTTTCCAATTCAAGTGACTTTAGGTATCGCGATCTCCTAAATAATAATAAATCTAACCGGAAATAATACTTTTGGAGTCCACTTATCCATGCTGTTTCCTCCCACCCAAGGTCGATAGTGAAAATAATGAAAAGGAATTTTTTTATGGAAAACAAGGGGAATTTTCGTGCCTAATTCTCTTTTTCTGAATTCAATCGACTTTTAGGTCTCGCGATCTCCAAATAGTAAATCTAACCGAAATAATACTTTTGGAGTCCACTTCATCCATGCCGTTTCTCCCACCCAAGGTCGATAGTGAAAATAATAAAAGGAATTTTTTATGGAAACAAGGGAATTTCTATGCCACCGCTTCCCGAATTCAACTGACTTTTAGGGTATCGCATCTCCTTTATAAAAATCTAACCGAAATAATACTTTTGGAGTCCACTTGTTCGCGGTCGTATCTCCCACCCATGGTCGATAGTGAAAATGCCGAAATGAATTGTTTATGGAAACAAAGAGGGAATTTTCTGTGCCATGTCTCTCTCAAGGCTTTCCATACTCCGCTGACTTTCGTGGTATCGGGATCTCCAAAGCCATCAATATGACTGAAATAATAAAGCTGGTGTCCACATATTCATGCCGCTTCCTCTCTCCCAAGGTCGACAAAGAAAATACCGAAATGAATTTTTTATGGAAACAAGGGACTTTTCCGTGTCAATTTCCCCGCTTTCCCGAATTCAAGTGACTTTTAGGGTATCGCTACATCTCCTAAATAATAAATCTAACCGGAAATAATACTTTTGAGTCCACTTATCCATGCCAAGCTTCTCCCACCCAAGGTCGAGGTAGTGGTAACACCTAAAAGGAATTCTCCAATTTTTTATGGAAAACAAGGGAATTCTTTCAGGCCGACTGCTTCTGAATTCAACTGATTTTTAGGTTCTCAAGCGATTCTAAATAGTAAATCTAACCAAATAATACTTTTGGAGTCCACTTATCCATGCCGTTTCTCCCACCTAAGGTCGATAGTGAAAATACCGAAAAGGAATTTTTTGTGAAAACAAGGGAATTTTCTATGTCGACTCTCCGTTTCCTAATTCAACTGACTTTTAGGTATCGATCTCCTATAGTAAATCTAACCGGGGGCCAGTACTTTTGAGTCCACTTTATCCGCCGCTTTCCCCCATGGTCGATAGTGAAAATGTCAAATGAATTGTTGAGGAATAAGAGGGGAATTTTCTGTGCTATGCCTCGTTTTAATTCGCTTGACTTTCGCATTTCTGGATCTCCAAAATATCAAATATGACCGAAATAATGCTTTTCGTGTCCACATATCCATGCCGTTCCCCCCTCCCAAGGTCGACAGTGAAAATACCGAAAATGAATTTTTTTATGGAAAACAAGGGAATTTTCTATGCCGACTCTCCGTTTCCCGAATTCAAGTGACTTTTAGGGTATCGCGATCTCCTAAATAATAAATCTAACCGAAATAATACTTTTTGAGTCCACTTATTCGTGTCGTTTCTCCCACCCATGGTCGATAGTGAAAATGCCGAAAATGAATTGTTTATGGAACAGTAGGGAATTTTCTGTGCCATGTCTCTGTTTCCAGAATTCAGCCGACTTTCGTGGCACGTAAATTCCTAAATAGTAAATATAACCGAAATAATACTTTTGGAGTCCACTTATCCATGCTGTTTCTCCCACTCAAGGTCGATAGTGAAAATACCGAAAAGGAATTTTTTTGTGGAAAACAAGGGAATTTTCTATGCCGACTCTCCGTTTCCTGAATTCAACTGACTTTTAGGGTATCACGATCTCCTATATAGTAAGTCTAACCGAAATAATACTTTTGAGTCCACTTATCCATGCCGTTTCTCCCACCCAAGGTCGACAGTGAAAATACCGAAAATGAATTTTTTTATGGAAAACAAGGGAATTTCTATGCCGACTCTCCGTTTCAATCTTAACTGACTTTAGGGTATCGCGATCTCCTAGTAAATCTAACCGAAATAGTACTTTGAGTCCACTTATCCGTGTCGCTTCTCCCCATGGTCAGTTTTGTCGATAGTGAAATGCCGAAATGAATTGTTATGGAATGGGTAGGGAATTTTCTGTGCCATGTCCCTGCTTCGCATCTTAATACTTTCGGCATCAAATCTCCAAAATATCAACAGACGAAATAATGTTTTTGGTGTCCACATGTCCATGCTGCTCCTCCCAAGGTCGATAGTGAAAATACCGAAAATGAATTTTTTTTTGGAAAACAAGGGAATTTTCTATGCCGACTCTCCGTTTCCTGAATTCAACTGACTTTTAGGGTATCGCGATCTCCTATATAGTAAATCTAACCGAAATAGTACTTTTGGAGTCCACTTATCCGTGTCGTTTCTCCCCCCCATGGTCATGGTCGATAGTGAAAATGCCGAAAATGAATTGTTTATGGAACAGTAGGGAATTTTCTGTGCCATGTCTCTGTTTCCAGAATTCAGCTGACTTTCAGGGTATCGGGATCTCCAAAATATCAAATATGACCGAAATAATGCTTTTGGTGTCCACATATCCATGCCGTTCCCCCCTCCCAACTTCGACAGTGAAAATACCGAAAAGGAATTTTTTTATGGAAAACAAGGGAATTTTCTGTGCCGACTCTCCGTTTCCTGAATTCAAGTGACTTTTAGGGTATCGCGATCTCCTAAATAATAAATCTAACCGAAATAATACTTTTTGAGTCCACTTATCCATGCTGTTTCTCCCACCCAAGGTCGATAGTGAAAATACGGAAAAGGAATTTTTTTGTGGAAACAAGGGAATTTTCTATGCCGACTCTCCGTTTCCTGAATTCAACTGACTTTTAGGGTATCGCGATCTCCTTTATAGTAAATCTAACCGAAATAATACTTTTGGAGTCCACTTATCCGTGTCGTTTCTCCCACCCATGGTCGATAGTGAAAATGTCGAAAATGAATTGTTTATGGAACAAGAGGGAATTTTCGTGCCATGTTCAAGTCGTAATTCAGTTGACTTTCGTGGTATCGGGATCTCCAAAATATCAAATATGACCGAAATAATGCTTTTTGGTGTCCACATATCCATGCCGCTCCCTCTCCCAAGGTCGACGCGAAAATACCGAAATGAATTTTTTTATGGAAAACAAGGGAATTTTCAAGCGACTTCTCCGTTTCGACCAATCGACTTTTTAGGGTCTCGCAATCTCCTAAATAGTAAATCTAACCGAGCCAATACTTTGGAGTCCACTTATCCATGCTGCTTTCTCCCACCTAAGCGTCAATAGTGAAAATACCGAAAAGGAATTTTTTTGTGGGAAAACAAGGAATTTTCTATGCCGACTCTCCGTTTCCCGAATTCAACTGACTTTTTAGGGTATCGCGATCTCCTATATAGTAAATCTAACCGAAATAGTACTTTCTTGGAGTCCACTTATCCGTGCCGTTTCTCCCCCCATGGTCATGGTCGATAGTGAAAATGCCAAAATGAATTGTTTATGGAACAAGAGGGGAATTTTCGTGCTAAGGCTCCTGCTTTCCGCATCCGCCGACTCGTGGTATCGAGATCTCCAAAATATCAAATATGACCGAAATAATGCTTTTGTGTCCACATATCCATGCCGCTCTCCCAAGGTCGCATATGAAATACCGAAAAGGAATTCTTTATATGGAAAAACAAGGGAATTTTCTATGCCGACTTCCGTTTCCAATTCAAGTGACTTTAGGTATCGCGATCTCCTAAATAATAATAAATCTAACCGGAAATAATACTTTTGGAGTCCACTTATCCATGCTGTTTCCTCCCACCCAAGGTCGATAGTGAAAATAATGAAAAGGAATTTTTTTATGGAAAACAAGGGGAATTTTCGTGCCTAATTCTCTTTTTCTGAATTCAATCGACTTTTAGGTCTCGCGATCTCCAAATAGTAAATCTAACCGAAATAATACTTTTGGAGTCCACTTCATCCATGCCGTTTCTCCCACCCAAGGTCGATAGTGAAAATAATAAAAGGAATTTTTTATGGAAACAAGGGAATTTCTATGCCACCGCTTCCCGAATTCAACTGACTTTTAGGGTATCGCATCTCCTTTATAAAAATCTAACCGAAATAATACTTTTGGAGTCCACTTGTTCGCGGTCGTATCTCCCACCCATGGTCGATAGTGAAAATGCCGAAATGAATTGTTTATGGAAACAAAGAGGGAATTTTCTGTGCCATGTCTCTCTCAAGGCTTTCCATACTCCGCTGACTTTCGTGGTATCGGGATCTCCAAAGCCATCAATATGACTGAAATAATAAAGCTGGTGTCCACATATTCATGCCGCTTCCTCTCTCCCAAGGTCGACAAAGAAAATACCGAAATGAATTTTTTATGGAAACAAGGGACTTTTCCGTGTCAATTTCCCCGCTTTCCCGAATTCAAGTGACTTTTAGGGTATCGCTACATCTCCTAAATAATAAATCTAACCGGAAATAATACTTTTGAGTCCACTTATCCATGCCAAGCTTCTCCCACCCAAGGTCGAGGTAGTGGTAACACCTAAAAGGAATTCTCCAATTTTTTATGGAAAACAAGGGAATTCTTTCAGGCCGACTGCTTCTGAATTCAACTGATTTTTAGGTTCTCAAGCGATTCTAAATAGTAAATCTAACCAAATAATACTTTTGGAGTCCACTTATCCATGCCGTTTCTCCCACCTAAGGTCGATAGTGAAAATACCGAAAAGGAATTTTTTGTGAAAACAAGGGAATTTTCTATGTCGACTCTCCGTTTCCTAATTCAACTGACTTTTAGGTATCGATCTCCTATAGTAAATCTAACCGGGGGCCAGTACTTTTGAGTCCACTTTATCCGCCGCTTTCCCCCATGGTCGATAGTGAAAATGTCAAATGAATTGTTGAGGAATAAGAGGGGAATTTTCTGTGCTATGCCTCGTTTTAATTCGCTTGACTTTCGCATTTCTGGATCTCCAAAATATCAAATATGACCGAAATAATGCTTTTCGTGTCCACATATCCATGCCGTTCCCCCCTCCCAAGGTCGACAGTGAAAATACCGAAAATGAATTTTTTTATGGAAAACAAGGGAATTTTCTGTGCCGACTCTCCGTTTCCTGAATTCAAGTGACTTTTAGGGTATCGCGATCTCCTCAATAATAAATCTAACCGAAATAATACTTTTTGAGTCCACTTATCCGTGCCGTTTCTACCACCCAAGGTCGATAGTGAAAATACCGAAAAGGAATTTTTTTATGGAAAACAAGGGAATTTTCTGTGCCGACTCTCTGTTTTCTGAATTCAACTGACTTTTAGGGTCTCGCGATCTCCTAAATAGTAAATCTAACCGAAATAATACTTTTGGAGTCCACTTAACCATGCTGTTTCTCCCACCCAAGGTCGATAGTGAAAATACCGAAAAGGAATTTTTTCGTGGAAAACAAGGGAATTTTCTATGCCGACTCTCCGTTTCCTGAATTCAACTGACTTTTAGGGTATCGCGATATCCTTTATAGTAAATCTAACCGAAATAATACTTTTGGAGTCCACTTATCCGTGTCGTTTCTCCCACCCATGGTCGATAGTGAAAATGCCGAAAATGAATTGTTTATGGAACAGTAGGGAATTTTCTGTGCCATGTCTCTGTTTCCAGAATTCAGCCGACTTTCAGGGTATCGAGATCTCAAAAATATCAAATATGACCGAAATAATGCTTTTGGTGTCCACATATCCATGCCGTTCCCCCCTCCCAAGGTCGACAGTGAAAATACCGAAAAGGAATTTTTTTATGGAAAACAAGGGACTTTTCTATGCCGACTCTCCGTTTCCCGAATTCAAGTGACTTTTAGGGTATCGCGATCTCCTAAATAATAAAATCTAACCGAAATAATACTTTTTGAGTCCACTTATCCCTGCCGTTTCTCCCACCCAAGGTCGATAGTGAAAATACCGAAAAGGAATTTTTTTGTGGAAAACAAGGGAATTTTTTCTATGCCGACTCTCCGCTTCCTGAATTCAACTGGATTTTTAGGGTATCGCGATCTTCCTTTATAGTAACGAACCAAATAATACTTTTGGAGTCCACTATTCGCGTCGTGATTCCCCCACCCATGGTCGAGAGTGAAAATGCTCGAAATGAATTCTTGTTTATGGAACAAGAAATTTTCTGTGCCATGCCTCTGCTCTTAATTCAGTTGACTTTCAAGGTATCGATTCCAAAATATCAAATATGACCGAAATAATGCTTTTCGTAACCACATATCCATGCCGCTCCTCCTGGTCGACAAAGAAAATACCGAAAAGGAATTTTTTTATGGAAAACAAGGGAATTTTCTATGCCGACTCTCCGCTTCCGAATTCAAGTGACTTTAGGGTATCGCGATCTCCTAAATAATAAATCTAACCGAAATAATACTTTTGAGTCCACTTTCATTCATGCCGCTTTCTCCCACCTACAGTCGGGAGAAAAAGAAAATAATTTAAAAGGAATTTTTTATGGAAAACAAGGAATTTTCTCATGCTCACTCTCTGCTTTTCTTCGAATTCCACCACTTTTTAGGGTCTCGCGATCTCCTAAATAGTAAATCTAACTGAAATAATACTTTGGAGTCCACTTATCCATGCTGTTTCTCCCACTCCAAGGCCTATAGTGAAAATAATTGGTGCGAATTTTTTTGTGGAAAACAAGGGAATTTTCTATGCCGACTGCTTTCCGAATTCAACTGACTTTTTGGGGTATCGCCATCTCCTATATAGTAAATCTAACCGAAATAGTACTTTGGAGTCCACTTATCCGTGTCGCTTTCCCCATGGTCATGGTCGATAGTGAAATGCCGAAATGAATTTCGTTTATGGAACAAAAGAGGGAATTTTTCGTGCTATGTCTCTCGTTTCCGTAATTCACTGACTTTCGTGGTATCGGATCTCCAAAATATCAAATATGACCGAAATAATGCTTTTGGTGTCCACATATCCATGCCGTCTCTCCCAACTTCGACAAAGAAAATACCGAAAAGGAATTTTTTTATGGAAAACAAGGGAATTTTTCTTCGTACGACTTCTCCGGTTTTTCCGACCATGACTTTTAGGGTATCGCGATCTCCTAAATAATAATTCCAACTGAAATAATACTTTTGAGTCCACTTTATCCATGCTGTTTCTCCCACCCAAGGTCGATAGTGAAAATACGGAAAAGGAATTTTTTTGTGGAAACAAGGAATTTTCTATGCCACTTCCTGCTTTCCTGAATTCAACCGATTTTTAGGTATCAAGACTTTATAGTAAATCTAACTGAAATAATACTTTGGAGTCCACAGACATATTGAAGAAACACAACCAGTCAAGCTTCCCACCCATGGTCGATAAGAAATGCCGAAAATGAATTGCTTGGCGGGAAATAAAGAGGGAATTTTTCTGTGCTATGTCTCTGCTTTCCCAGACCACCGACTTCTTCGTGGTATCAATCTCCAAAATATCAAATATGACCGAAATAATGCTTTTGGTGTCCACATATCCATGCCGCTCCTCCCAAGGCCGCATGCTGAAAATAAATTTCTAAAAGGAATTTTTTTATGGAAAACAAGGGAATTTTCTATGCCGACTCTCCGCTTCCGGTCTGCGACTTTTAGGTATCGCGATCTCTAAATAATAAATCTAACCGAAATAATACTTTTGAGTCCACTTATCCCTGCCGTTTCTCCCACCCAAGGTCGATAGTGAAAATACCGGTATGAATTTTTAGAAAACAAGGGAATTTTCTATGCCGACTCTCTCGCTTTCCGGTCTAATCGATTCTTTGTGGCATCACATCTCCTCTATATAGTAAATCTAACCGAAATAGTACTTTTGGAGTCCACTTATCCGTGTCGTTTCTTCCCATGGCCGGTCGATAGTGAAAATGTCAAAATGAATTGTTTATGGAACAAGAGGGTTTTTTTTCGTGCTGCGTTCCCTGCTTTCCGTAATTCAGCCGACTTTCGGTGGTATCGAAATCTCCAAAATATCAAATATGACCGAAATAATGCTTTTGGTGTCCACATATCCATGCCGTTCTCCCAAGGCTCACGCTGAAAATACCGAAAATGAATTTTTTTATGGAAAACAAGGGAATTTTCTCGTGCTCACTCTCCGTTTCCCGAATTCAAGTGACTTTTAGGTATCGCGATCTCCTAAATAATAAATCTAACTGAAATAATACTTTTTGAGTCCACTTATCCAAGTGCTGCTTCTACCACCCAAGGTCGATAGAAAATACCTAAAAGGAATTTTTTTATGGAAAACAAGGGAATTTTCTCGTGTTTAATTTCTCTCAAGCTTTCTGGAATTCAACTGACTCTTAGGGTCTCGCGATCTCCTAAATAGTAAATCTAACCGAAATAATACTTTTGGAGTCCACTTAACCATGCCGTTTTCTCCACCCAAGGTCGATAGTGAAAATACCGGTGCTGAATTTGCGGAAATAAGGGAATTTTTCTATGCCGACTCTCCGTTTCCCGAATTCAACCGACTTTTAGGGTATCGCGATATCCTTTATAGTAAATCTAACCAAATAATACTTTGGAGTCCACTTATCCGTGCTTCTCCCACCCATGGTCGATAGTGAAAATGAAATGAATTGTTTATGGAACAAGAGGGAATTTTCTCAGGCCATGTCTCTCGCTTTCCAATTCAGCCGACTTTCTGTGGTATCGAGATCTCAAAAAATATCAAATATGACCGAAATAAATGCTTTTGGTGTCCACATATCCATGCCGCTCCCCTCCCAAGGTCGACAGTGAAAATACCGAAAAGGAATTTTTTTATGGAAAACAAGGGTATTTTCTATGCCGACTCTCCGTTTCCCGAATTCAAGTGACTTTTAGGGTATCGCGATCTCCTAAATAATAAATCTAACCGAAATAATACTTTTTGAGTCCACTTATCCATGCCGTTTCTCCCACCCAAGGTCGATAGTGAAAATACCGAAAAGGAATTTTTTTATGGAAAACAAGCGAATTTTCTGTGCCGACTCTCCGTTTCCTGAATTCAACTGACTTTTAGGGTCTCGCGAACTCCTAAATACTAAATCTAACCGAAATAATACTTTTGGAGTCCACTTATCCATGCTGTTTCTCCCACCCAAGGTCGATAGTGAAAATACCGAAAAGGAATTTTTTTGTGGAAAACAAGGGAATTTTCTATGTCGACTCTCCGTTTCCGGAATTCAACTGACTTTTAGGGTATCGCGATCTCCTATATAGTAAATCTAACCGAAATAGTACTTTTGGAGTCCACTTATCCGTGTCGTTTCTCCCCCCCATGGTCATGGTCGATAGTGAAAATGCCGAAAATGAATTGTTTATGGAACAGTAGGGAATT
>JAOPUP010000805.1:0-34800 GCA_026873135.1 Eucalyptus urophylla | reverse complement strand
GGGTTCGCGTCATCTTAGATGGACTGGACACTTTTACTCGGTTCGATTTTGCTTTTGTTAATATTAACAAATTACAAGAAAAAAACTGCTGTAGCTATTGGCTATGCTCGCAGTTACATCTTCTCGAAGATTGAACAAGTGGCGTGTCATGTTTTGGCAGGGATTAATGCCGTTGACGTTGCTGGCCATTTGTGTTAAGTGCCATGGCAGAATCATTGCACTTCCTCGTATACACGCTGCAAATATTGGAGAAGGTTGGGGTCATAAACACTAATGAGAAGGTCCTTTCGATTGTTCTAATTGATCTTCTGATGACTATATGCTTCCTTGTTGCCGCTTTGTTGCTTGGCCGTGATGGTTGACAACAATTGCTTTTGATCAATATTTGTGGGATGGTTGTATCCCTTATTAGTTTTGATGTGGCTTTGGAGAGGTGTTTTTTGCATAAATGAGGCATAAGAAATAATAAATAAATAAATGAAAGATAAGGCTAGGTGTTAAGTGGGTAAGGATTGAATGGATTTGAACAGAAAGGCTAGCTGAAAACCTAGACAGTAGGGTTCAAGGCTGTACTAGATGGACTGGACACTTTTACTCGATTTGAATTTGCTTTTGTTAATATTAACAAATTACAAGAAAAAAACTCATAATAAAAACTGCTGTAACTATTGGATATGCTTGCAGTTACATCTTCTCGAAGATTGAACAAGTGGCGTGTCATGTTTTGGCAGGGATTAATCCCGTTGACGTTGCTGGCCATTTGTGTTAAGTGCCATGGCAGAATCACTGCACTTCCTCGTATACACGCTGCAAATATTGGAGAAGGCTGGGGTCATAAACACTAATGAGAAGGTCCTCTCGATTGTTCTAATTGATCTTCTGATGACTATATGCTTCCTTGTTGCCGCTTTGTTGCTTGGCCGTGATGGTTGACAACAATTGCTTTTGATGAATATTTGTGGGATGGTTGTATCCCTTATTAGTTTTGATGTGGCTTTGGAGAGGTGTTTTTTTGCATAAATGAGGCATAAGAAATAATAAATAAATAAATGAAAGATAAGGCTAGGTGTTAAGTGGGTAAGGATTGAATGGATTTGGCCGAGAAAAGCAGTTGTGGGCTTAAAAACCCAGACCGGTAGGGTTCGCGTCATCTTAGATGGACTGGACACTTTTACTCGGTTCGATTTTGCTTTTGTTAATATTAACAAATTACAAGAAAAAAACTGCTGTAGCTATTGGCTATGCTCGCAGTTACATCTTCTCGAAGATTGAACAAGTGGCGTGTCATGTTTTGGCAGGGATTAATGCCGTTGACGTTGCTGGCCATTTGTGTTAAGTGCCATGGCAGAATCATTGCACTTCCTCGTATACACGCTGCAAATATTGGAGAAGGTTGGGGTCATAAACACTAATGAGAAGGTCCTTTCGATTGTTCTAATTGATCTTCTGATGACTATATGCTTCCTTGTTGCCGCTTTGTTGCTTGGCCGTGATGGTTGACAACAATTGCTTTTGATCAATATTTGTGGGATGGTTGTATCCCTTATTAGTTTTGATGTGGCTTTGGAGAGGTGTTTTTTGCATAAATGAGGCATAAGAAATAATAAATAAATAAATGAAAGATAAGGCTAGGTGTTAAGTGGGTAAGGATTGAATGGATTTGGCCGAGAAAAGCAGTTGTGGGCTTAAAAACCCAGACAGGTAGGGTTCGCGTCAGCTTAGATGGACTGGACACTTTTACTCGATTCGATTTTGCTTTTGTTAATATTAACAAATTACAAGAAAAAAACTCATAATAAAAACTGCTGTAGCTATTGGATATGCTTGCAGTTACATCTTCTCGAAGATTGAACAAGTGGCGTGTCATGTTTTGGCAGGGATTAATGCCATTGACGTTGCTGGCCATTTGTGTTAAGTGCCATGGCAGAATCACCGCACTTCCTCGTATACACGCTGCAAATATTGGAGAAGGCTGGGGTCATAAACACTAATGAGAAGGTCCTTCCGATTGTTCTAATTGATCTTCTGATGACTATATGCTTCCTTGTTGCCGCTTTGTTGCTTGGCCGTGATGGTTGACAACAATTGCTTTTGATGAATATTTGTGGGATGGTTGTATCCCTTATTAGTTTTGATGTGGATTTGGAGAGGTGTTTTTTTGCATAAATGAGGCATAAGAAATAATAAATAAATAAATGAAAGATAAGGCTAGGTGTTAAGTGGGTAAGGATTGAATGGATTTGGCCGAGAAAAGCAGTTGTGGGCTTAAAAACACAGACCGGTAGGGTTCGCGTCATCTTAGATGGACTGGACACTTTTACTCGATTCGATTTTGCTTTTGTTAATATTAACAAATTACAAGAAAAAAACTCCTAATAAAAACTGCTGTAGCTATTGGAGATGCTTGCAGTTACATCTTCTCGAAGGTTGAACAAGTGGCGTGTCCTGTTTTGGCAGGGATTAATGCCGTTGACGTTGCTGGCCATTTGTGTTAAGTGCCATGGCAGAATCACTGCACTTCCTCGTATACACGCTGCAAATATTGGAGAAGGCTAGGGTCAGAAACACTAATGAGAAGGTCCTTTCGATTGTTCTAATTGATCTTCTGATGACTATATCCTTCCTTGTTGCCGCTTTGATGCTTGGCCGTGATGGTTGACAACAATTGCTTTTGATCAATATTTGTGGGATGGTTGTATCCCGTATTAGTTTTCATGTGGCTTTGGAGAGGTGTTTTTTTGCATAAATGAGGCATAAGAAATAATAAATAAATAAATAAAAGATAAGGCCAGGTGTTAAGTGGGTAAGGATTGAATGGATTTGGCCGAGAAAAGCAATTGTGGGCTTAAAAACCCAGACCGGTAGGGTTCGCGTCATCTTAGATGGACTGGACACTTTTACTCGATTCGATTTTGCTTTTGTTAATATTAACAAATTACAAGAAAGAAACTCATAATAAAAACTGCTGTAGCTATTGGATATGTTTGCAGTTACATCTTCTCGAAGATTGAACAAGTGGCGTGTCATGTTTTGGCAGGGATTAATGCCGTTGACGTTGCTGGCCATTTGTGTTAAGTGCCATGCCAGAATCACTGCACTTCCTCGTATACACGCTGCAAATATTGGAGAAGGCTGGGGTCATAAACACTAATGAGAAGGTCCTTTCGATTGTTCTAATTGATCTTCTAATGACTATATGCTTCCTTGTTGCCGCTTTGTTGCTTGGCCGTGATGGTTGACAACAATTGCTTTTGATCAATATTGGTGGGATGGTTGTATCCCTTATTAGTTTTGATGTGGCTTTGGAGAGGTGTTTTTTTGCATAAATGAGGCATAAGAAATACTCAACAAATAAATAAAAGATAAGGCTAGGTGTTAAGTGGGTAAGGATTGAATGGATTTGGCCGAGAAAAGCAGTTGTGGGCTTAAAAACCCAGACCGCAGTGGTTCAAGGCTACCCAGGATCGATACTTACTCGATTCGATTTTGCTTTTGTTAATATTAACAAATTACAAGAAAAAACTCATAATAAAAAAACTGCTGTAGCTATTGGATATGCTCGCACTTACATCTTCAAGATTGAACAAGTGGTGTCATGTTTTAAGTGTGGATTAATGTGCCATGACGCCCTCGGCCATTCAGGTTATGCCATGGCAGAATCACCGCACTTCCTCGTATACACGCTGCAAATATTGGAGAAGGCTGGGGTCATAAACACTAATGAGAAGGTCCTTCCGATTGTTCTAATTGATCTTCTGATGACTATATGCTTCCTTGTTGCCGCTTTGTTGCTTGGCCGTGATGGTTGACAACAATTGCTTTTGATGAATATTTGTGGGATGGTTGTATCCCTTATTAGTTTTGATGTGGATTTGGAGAGGTGTTTTTTTGCATAAATGAGGCATAAGAAATAATAAATAAATAAATGAAAGATAAGGCTAGGTGTTAAGTGGGTAAGGATTGAATGGATTTGGCCGAGAAAAGCAGTTGTGGGCTTAAAAACCCAGACCGGTAGGGTTCGCGTCAGCTTAGATGGACTGGACACTTTTACTCGATTCGATTTTGCTTTTGTTAATATTAACAAATTACAAGAAAAAAACTCATAATAAAAACTGCTGTAGCTGTTGGATATGCTCGCAGTTACATCTTCTCGAAGATTGAACAAGTGGCGTGTCATGTTTTGGCAGGGATTAATGCCGTTGACGTTGCTGGCCATTTGTGTTAAGTGCCATCGCAGAATCACTGCACTTCCTCGTATACACGCTGCAAATATTGGAGAAGGCTGGGGTCATAAACACTAATGAGAAGGTCCTTCCGATTGTTCTAATTGATCTTCTGATGACTATATGCTTCCTTGTTGCCCCTTTGTTGCTTGGCCGTGATGGTTGACAACAATTGCTTTTGATGAATATTTGTGGGATGGTTGTATCCCTTATTAGTTTTGATGTGGCTTTGCAGAGGTGTTTTTTTGCATAAATGAGGCATAAGAAATAATAAATAAATAAATGAAAGATAAGGCTAGGTGTTAAGTGGGTAAGGATTGAATGGATTTGGCCGAGAAAAGCAGTTGTGGGCTTAAAAACCCAGACCGGTAGGGTTCGCGTCATCTTAGATGGACTGGACACTTTTACTCGATTCGATTTTGCTTTTGTTAATATTAACAAATTACAAGAGAAAAACTCATAATAAAAACTGATGTAGCTATTGGATATGCTTGCAGTTACATCTTCTCGAAGATTGAACCAGTGGCGTGTCATGTTTTGGCAGGGATTAATGCCGTTGACGTTTCTGGCCATTTGTGTTAAGTGCCATGGCAGAATCACTGCACTTCCTCGTATACACGCTGCAAATATTGGAGAAGGCTGGGGTCATAAACACTAATGAGAAGGTCCTTTCGATTGTTCTAATTGATCTTCTGATGACTATATGCTTCCTTGTTGCCGCTTTGTTGCTTGGCCATGATGGTTGACAACAATTGCTTTTGATCAATATTTGTGGGATGGTTGTATCCCTTATTAGTTTTGATGTGGCTTTGGAGAGGTGTTTTTTTGCATAAATGAGGCATAAGAAATAATAAATAGATAAATAAAAGATAAGGCTAGGTGTTAAGTGGGTAAGGATTGAATGGATTTGGCCGAGAAAAGCAGTTGTGGGCTTAAAAACTCAGACCGGTAGGGTTCGCGTCATCTTAGATGGACTGGACACTTTTACTCGATTCGATTTTGCTTTTGTTAATACTAAGAAATTACAAGAAAAAAACTCATAATAAAAACTGCTGTAGCTATTGGATATGCTTGCAGTTACATCTTCTCGAAGATTGAACAAGTGGCGTGTCATGTTTTGGCAGGGATTAATGCCGTTGACGTTGCTGGCCATTTGTGTTAAGTGCCATGGCAGAATCACTGCACTTCCTCGTATACACGCTGCAAATATTAGAGAAGGCTGGGGTCATAAACACTGATGAGAAGGTCCTTCCGATTGTTCTAATTGATCTTCTGATGACTATATGCTTCCTTGTTGCCGCTTTGTTGCTTGGCCGTGATGGTTGACAACAATTGCTTTTGATCAATATTTGTGGGATGGTTGTATCCCTTATTAGTTTTGATGTGGCTTTGGAGAGGTGTTTTTTTGCATAAATGAGGCATAAGAAATAATAAATAGATAAATAAAAGATAAGGCTAGGTGTTAAGTGGGTAAGGATTGAATGGATTTGGCCGAGAAAAGCAGTTGTGGGCTTAAAAACTCAGACCGGTAGGGTTCGCGTCATCTTAGATGGACCGGACACTTTTACTCGATTCGATTTTGCTTTCGTTAATATTAACAAATTACAAGAAAAAAACTCATAATAAAAACTGCTGTAGCTATTGGATATGCTTGCAGTTACATCTTCTCGAAGATTGAACAAGTGGCGTGTCATGTTTTGGCAGGGATTAATGCCGTTGACGTTGCTGGCCATTTGTGTTATGTGCCATGGCAGAATCACTGCTCTTCCTCGTATACACGCTGCAAATATTGGAGAAGGCTGGGGTCACAAACACTAATGAGAAGGTCCTTTCGATTGTTCTAATTGATCTTCTGATGACTATATGCTTCCTTGTTCCCGCTTTGTTGCTTGGCCGTGATGGTTGACAACAATTGCTTTTGATCAATATTTGTGGGATGGTTGTATCCCGTATTAGTTTTGATGTGGCTTTGGAGAGGTGTTTTTTTGCATAAATGAGGCATAAGAAATACTAAATAAATAAATAAAAGATAAGGCTAGGTGTTAAGTGGGTAAGGATTGAATGGATTTGGCCGAGAAAAGCAGTTGTGGGCTTAAAAACCCAGACCGGTAGGGTTCGCGTCATCTTAGATGGACTAGACACTTTTACTCGATTCGATTTTGCTTTTGTTAATATTACCAAATTACAAGAAAAAAACTCATAATAAAAACTGTTGTAGCTATTGGATATGCTTGCAGTTACATCTTCTCGAAGATTGACCAAGTGGCGTGTCATGTTTTGGCAGGGATTAATGCCGTTGACGTTGCTGGCCATTTGTGTTAAGTGCCATGGCAGAATCACTGCACTTCCTCGTATACACGCTGCAAATATTGGAGAAGGCTGGGGTCATAAACACTAATGAGAAGGTCCTTTCGATTGTTCTAATTGATCTTCTGAGGACTCTATGCTTCCTTGTTGCCGCTTTGTTGCTTGGCCGTGATGGTTGACAACAATTGCTTGTGATCAATATTTGTGGGATGGTTGTATCCCGTATTAGTTTTGATGTGGCTTTGGACAGGTGTTCTTTTGCATAAATAAGGCATAAGAAATAATAAATAAATAAATAAAAGATAAGGCGAGGTGTTAAGTGGGTAAGGATTGAATGGATTTGGCAGAGAAAAGCAGTTGTGGGCTTAAAAACCCAGACCGGTAGGGTTCGCGTCATCTTAGATGGACTGGACACTTTTACTCGATTCGATTTTGCTTTTGTTAATATTAACAAATTACAAGAAAAAAACTCATAATAAAAACACAACATGCTTTATTAGATGTCTTGTTACATCTTCTCGAATTGAACAAGTGATGTCATGTTTGGCAAGTTAATGCCGTTGGCGTTGCTGGCCATTGTGTTAAGTGCCATATGAAATCACTGCACTTCCTGGTATACCAACTGCAAATATTGGGAAAAATTTGGTCTAGCTTGTGAGTCCTTTCGATTGTTCTAATTGATCTTCTGACATTTATGCTTCCTTGTTGCAACTTGTTGCTTGGCGTGATGTTTAAGTAACTTAATTGCTTTTTGATCAATATTTATTGGGATAGTTTGTATCATGTGGTTTGATGTGGCTTTGGAGAGGTGTTTTTTTGCATAAATGAGGCATAAGAAATAATAAATAAATAAATGAAAGATAAGGCTAGGTGTTAAGTAGGTAAGGATTGAATGGATTTGGCCGAGAAAAGCAGTTGTGGGCTTAAAAACCCAGACCGGTAGGGTTCGCGTCATCTTAGATGGACTGGACACTTTTACTCGATTCGATTTTGCTTTAGTTAATATTAACAAATTACAAGAAAAAACTCATAATAAAAACTGCTGTAGCTATTGGATATGCATGCAGTTACATCTTCTCGAAGATTGAACAAGTGGCGTGTCATGTTTTGGCAGGGATTAATGCCGTTGACGTTGCTGGCCATTTTGTGTTAAGTGCCATCGCTTGAATCACTGCACTTCTCGACCTCGCTGCAGTATTGGAAGGCGGGGTCATAAACACTAATGAGAAGAGTCCTTTTCGATTGTTCTAATTGATCTTGATCTCTATATACTTCCTTGTTGCCCGGCTGTTGCTTGGCGTGATGGTTGACAACAATTGCTTTTGATCAATATTTGTAGGATGGTTATCCCTTATTAGTTTTGATGTAGCTTTGAAGGTGTTTTTTGCATAAATGAGGCATAAGAAATAATAAATAAATAAATAAAGATAAGGCTAGGTGTTAAGTGGTAAGGATTGAATGGATTTGGCCGAGAAAAGCAGTTGTGGGCTTAAAAACCCAGACCGGTAGGGTTCGCGTCATCTTAGATGGACTGGACACTTTTACTCGATTCGATTTTGCTTTAGTTAATATTAACAAATTACAAGAAAAAACTGATAATAAAAACTGCTGTGGCTATTGGATATGCATGCAGTTACATCTTCTCGAAGATTGAACCAGTGGCGTGTCATGTTTTGGCAGGGATTAATGCCGTTGACGTTGCTGGCCATTTGTGTTAAGTGCCATGGCAGAATCACTGCACTTCCTCGTATACACGCTGCAAATATTGGAGAAGGCTGGGGTCATAAGCACTAATGAGAAGGTCCTTTCGATTGTTCTAATTGATCTTCTGATGACTATATGCTTCCTTGTTGCCGCTTTGTTGCTTGGCCGTGATGGTTGACAACAATTGCTTTTGATCAATATTTGTGGGATGGTTGTATCCCTTATTAGTTTAGTTTTGATGTGGCTTTGGAGAGGTGTTTTTTTGCATAAATGAGGCATAAGAAATAATAAAGAAATAACTAAAGATAAGGCCAGGTGTTAAGTGGGTAAGGATTGAATGGATTTGGCCGAGAAAAGCAGTTGTGGGCTTAAAAACCCAGACCGGTAGGGTTCGCGTCATCTTAGATGGACTGGACACTTTTTCTCGATTCGATTTTGCTTTTGTTAATATTAACAAATTACAAGAAAAAAACTCATAATAAAAACTGCTGTAGCTATTGGATATGCTTGCAGTTACATCTTCTCGAAGATTGAACAAGTGGGGTGTCATGTTTTGGCAGGGATTAATGCCGTTGACGTTGCTGGCCATTTGTGTTAAGTGCCATGGCAGAATCACTGCACTTCCTCGTATACACGCTGCAAATATTGGAGAAGGCTGGGTTCATAAACACTAATGAGAAGGTCCTTTCGATTGTTCTCATTGATCTACTGATGACTATATGCTTCCTTTTTGCCGCTTTGTTGCTTGGCCGTGATGGTTGATAACAATTGCTTTTGATCAATATTTGTGGGATGGTTGTATCCCTTATTAGTTTTGATGTGGCTTTGGAGAGGTGATTTTTTGCATAAATGAGGCATAAGAAATAATAAATAAATAAATAAATAAAAGATAAGGCTAGGTGTTAAGTGGGTAAAGTTGAATGGTTGTGAAAAAGCGTTGTGGGCTTAAAAACCCGGACCGGTAGGGTTAACGTCATCTTAGATGAATTTGGACACTTTTACTCGATTCGATTTTGCTTTGGACAATATTAACAAATTACAAGAAAAAACTCATAATAAGAACTGCTGTAGCTATTGGATATGCATGTGCAGTTACATCTTCTCGAAGATTGAATAGGCGTGTCATGTTTTGGCGAGGGATTAATGCCGTTGACGTTGCTGGCCATTTGTGTTAAGTGCCATGGCAGAATCACTGCACTTCCTCGTATACACGCTGCAAATATTGGAGAAGGCTGGGGTCATAAACACTAATGAGAAGGTCCTTCGATTGTTCTAATTGATCTTGATGACTATATGCTTCCTTGTTGCAGCTTTGTTGCTTAGTAGTGATGGTTGACAACAATTGCTTTTGATCAATATTTATTGGGATGGTTGTATCACTTATTAGTTTTAATGTGGCTTTGGAGAGGGTGTTTTTGCATAAATGAGGCATAAGAAATAATAAATAAATAAATAAAAGATAAGGCTAGGTGTTAAGTGGGTAAGGATTGAATGGATTTGGCCGAGAAAAGCAGTTGTGGGCTTAAAAACCCAGAACGGTAGGGTTCGCGTCATCTTAGATGGACTGGACACTTTTACTCGATTCGATTTTGCTTTTGTTAATACTAACAAATTACAAGAAAAAAACTCATAATAAAAACTGCTGTAGCTATTGGATATGCTTGCAGTTACACCTTCTCGAAGATTAAACAAGTGGCGTGTCATGTTTTGGCAGGGATTAATGCCGTTGACTTTGCTGGCCATTTGTGTTAAGTGCCATGGCAGAATCACTGCACTTCCTCGTATACACGCTGCAAATATTGGAGAAGGCTGGGGTCATAAACACTAATGAGAAGGTCCTTTCGATTGTTCTAATTGATCTTCTGATGACTATATGCTTCCTTGTTGCCGCTTTGTTGCTTGGCCGTGATGGTTGACAACAATTGCTTTTGATCAATATTTGTGGGATGGTTGTATCCCTTATTAGTTTTAATGTGGCTTTGGAGAGGTGTTTTTTTGCATAAATGAGGCATAAGAAATAATAAATAAATAAATAAAAGATAAGGCTAGGTGTTAAGTGGTAGGATTGAATGGTTGGCGAGAAGCGGTTGTGGGCAAAACCTTGAACCCGGTAGGTTAGCGTCATCTTAGATGGGTGGACACTTTTACTCGATTGATTTTGCTTTAGTTAATATTAACAAATTACAGAAAAAACTCATAATAAAAACTGCTGTAGCTATTGGATATGCATGCGATTACATCTTCTCGAAAGATTGAACAAGTGGCGTGTCATGTTTTGGCGAGGATTAATGCCGTTGGCGTTGGCGGCCATTTGTGTTAAGTGCCATGGCAGAATCACTGCACTTCGTATACACGCTGCAAATATTGGAGAAGGCTGGGGGTCATAAACACTAATGAGAAGGTCACTTTGATTGTTCTAATTGATCTTGATGACTATATGCTTCCTTGTTGCGGCTTGTTGTAGCCGTGATGGTTGACAACAATTGCTTTTGATCAATATTTGTGGGATGGTTGTATCCTTATTAGTTTGATGTGGCTTTGGAGAGGTGTTTGCATAAATGAGGCATAAGAAATAATAAATAAATAAATAAAAGATAAGGCTAGGTGTTAAGTGGGCTGAGTTGAATGGATTTAGTAAAGCAGTTAAACAAGAAACCAGAACCGGTAAGATTCCGTCATCTTAGATGGACTGGACACTTTTACTCGGTCGATTTTGCTTTAGTTAATATTAACAAATTACAAGAAAAACTCATAATAAAAGCTACTGTAGCTATTGGATATGCATGCAGTTACATCTTCGAAGATGTGAACGATGGCGTGTCATGTTTTGGCGGGGATTAATGCCGTTGGCGTTGCTGGCCATTTGTGTTAAGTGCCACGGCAGAATCACTGCACTTCCTCGTATACACGCTGCAAATATTGGAGAAGGCTGGGGTCATAAACACTAATGAGAAGGTCCTTTCGATTGTTCTAATTGATCTTCTGATGACTATATGCTTCCTTGTTGCCGCTTTGTTGCTTAGCCATGATGGTTGACAACAATTGCTTTTGATCAATATTTGTGGGATGGTTGTATCCCGTATTAGTTTTCATGTGGCTTTGGACAGGTGTTTTTTTGCATAGATGAAGCATAAGAAATAATAAATAAATAAATAAAAGATAAGGCCAGGTGTTAAGTGGGTAAGGATTGAATGGATTTGGCCGAGAAAAGCAGTTGTGGGCTTAAAAACCCAGACCGGTAGGGTTCGCGTCATCTTAGATGGACTGGACACTTTTACTCGATTCGATTTTGCTTTAGTTAATATTAACAAATTACAAGAAAAAACTCATAATAAAAACTGGTCAGAGTTTATCGATATGTCATAGCTATACCGAAGATTGAACGAGTGGCGTGTCATGGTTTGGCAGGATTAATGCCGTTGACGTTGCTGGCCATTTGTGTTAAGTGCCATGGCAGAATCACTGCACTTCCTCGTATACACGCTGCAAATATTGGAGAAGGTCAAATATAAACACTAATGAGAAGGTCCTTTTCGATTGTTCTAATTGATCTCTCCTATCACCATATGCTTCTCAAGGCCGCTTTGTTGCTTGGCCGTGATGGTTGAGAACAATTGCTTTGATCAATATTGGTGGGATGGTTGTATCCCTTATTAGTTTTGATGTGGCTTTGGAGAGGTGTTTTTTTGCATAAATGAGGCATATGAAATACTCAACAAATAAATAAAAGATAAGGCTAGGTGTTAAGCGGGTAAGGTGATTGAATGGATTTGGCCGAGAAAAGAAGTTGTGGGCTTAAAACCAAGCATCGGTAGGTTCGGCAATATCTTAGATGGATCGACACTTTACTCGATTCGATTTTGCTTTGTTAATATTAACAAATTACAAGAAAAAACTCATAATAAAAACTGCTGTAGCTATTGGATATGCATGCAGTTACATCTTCTCGAAGATTGAACCAGTGGCGTGTCATGTCTTGGCAGGGATTAATGCCGTTGACGTTGCTGGCCATTTGTGTTAAGTGCCATGGCAGAATCACTGCACTTCCTCGTATACACGCCGCAAATATTGGAGAAGGCTGGGGTCATAAACACTAATGAGAAGGTCCTTTCGATTGTTCTAATTGATCTTCTGATGACTATATGCTTCCTTGTTGCCGCTTTGTTGCTTGGCCGTGATGGTTGACAACAATTGCTTTTGATCAATATTTGTGGGATGGTTGTATCCCTTATTAGTTTTGATGTGGCTTTGGAGAGGTGTTTTTTGCATAAATGAGGCATAAGAAATAATAAATAAATAAATGAAAGATAAGGCTAGGTGTTAAGTGGGTAAGGATTGAATGGATTTGGCCGAGAAAAGCAGTTGTGGGCTTAAAAACCCAGACCGGTAGGGTTCGCGTCAGCTTAGATGGACTGGACACTTTTACTCGATTCGATTTTGCTTTTGTTAATATTAACAAATTACAAGAAAAAAACTCATAAAAAAAACTGCTGTAGCTATTGGATATGCTTGCAGCTACATCTTCTCGAAGATTGAACCCGTGGCGTGTCATGTTTTGGGAGGGACTAATGCCGTTGACGTTGCTGGCCATTTGTGTTAAGTGCCATGGCAGAATCACTGCACTTCCTCGTATACACGCTGCAAATATTGGAGAAGGCTGGGGTCATAAACACTAAGGAGAAGGTCCTTTCGATTGTTCTAATTGATCTTCTGATGACTATATGCTTCCTTGTTGCCGCTTTGTTGCTTGGCCGTGATGGTTGACAACAATTGCTGTTGATCAATATTGGTGGGATGGTTGTATCCCTTATTAGTTTTGATGTGGCTTTGGAGAGGTGTTTTTTTGCATAAATGAGGCATAAGAAATAATAAAGAAATAAATAAAAGATAAGGCTAGGTGTTAAGTGGGTAAGGATTGAATGGATTTGGCCGAGAAAAGCAGTTGTGGGCTTAAAAACCTAGACCGGTAGGGTTCGCGTCATCTTAGATGGACTGGACACTTTTACTCGATTCGATTTTGCTTTAGTTAATATTAACAAATTACAAGAAAAAACTCATAATAAAAACTGCTGTAGCTATTGGATATGCATGCAGTTACATCTTCTCGAAGATTGAACCAGTGGCGTGTCATGTTTTGGCAGTGATTAATGCCGTTGACGTTGCTGGCCATTTGTGTTAAGTGCCATGGCGTAATCACCGCACTCTCGCATACACGCTGCAAATATTGAGAAGGCTGTGGGTCATAAAATACCAATGAGAAGGTCTCGATTGTTCTAATTGATCTTCTAATGACTATATGTTTCCTTGTTGCCGCTTGTTGCTTGGCCGTGATGGTTGACAACAATTGCTTTTGATCAATATTGGTGGGATGGTCAGATTCCCTTATTAGTTTGTGTGATGTGGCTTCGAGAGGTGTTTGCATAAATGAGGCATAAGAAATACTCAACAAATAAATAAAAGATAAGGCTAGGTGTTAAGTGGGTAAGGGATTGAATGGATTTGGCCGAGAAAGCAACAGGGCTTAAAACCTGCACGGTGAGGGTTCGGGCAGCCATCTTAGATGCAGGTGGACTCGACACTTTACTCGATTCGATTTTGCTTTGTTAATATTAACAAATTACAAGAAAACTCAATAAAAACTGTCAGAGTTGGCTGGATATGCTTGCAGCTGGCATCTTCTCAAGATTGAACAAGTGGCGTGTCATGTTTTGGCAGGATTAATGCCGCTGGACGTTGCTGGCCATTCTCGTGTTAAGTGCCATGGCAGAATCACTACACTCTCGTATACACGCTGCAAATATTGGAGAAGGTCAGTCATAAACACTAATGAGAAGGTCCTTTCGATTGGGTTCTAATTGATCTTCCTGATGACTATATGCTTCCTTGTTGCCGCTGTTGCTTGGCCGTGATGGTTGACAACAATTGCTTTTGAACAATATTGGTGGGATGGTTGTATCCCGTATTAGTTTTGACGTGGCTTCGAGAGGTGTTTTTTGCATAAATGAGGCATAAGTAAATAATAAATAAATAAATAAAAGATAAGGCTAGGTGTTATGGGTGCGATTTCGAATGGATTTGGCCGAGAAAAGGCCAGGGCTTAAAAACCTGCATCGGGTAGGGTTCACATGATCGAGATGGACTGACACTTTACTGATTCGATTTTGCTTTTGTTAATATTAACAAATTACAAGAAAAAACTCAAGAAAAAACTGTTGTAGCTATTGGATATGCTTGCAGCTTACATCTTCAAGATCGAATGCGGCGTGTGATGTTTGCTAGGATTAATGCCATGATTTGTCAGGCCATTTGTGTTAAGTGCCATGGCGTAATCACTGCATTTCCTCGTATACACGCCAAATATTGGAGAAGGCTGGGGTCATAAACACTAATGAGAAGGTCCTTCGATTGTCGACCTCGATCTTCCGATCACTATGCTTCCTTGCTGCCGCTTGTTGCTTGGCCGTGATGGCTGACAAATAATTGGCTTTGATCAATATTCAGGGATGGTTGATCCTTATTAAGTTTTGATGTGGCTTTGGAGAGGTGTTTTTTTGCATAAACGAGGCATAAGAAATACTAAATAAATAAATAAAAGATAAGGCTAGGTGTTAAGTGGGTAAGGATTGAATGGATTTGGCCGAGAAAAGCAGTTGTGGGCTTAAAAACCCAGACCGGTAGGGTTCGCGTCATCTTAGATGGACTGGACACTTTTACTCGATTCGATTTTGCTTTAGTTAATATTAACAAATTACAAGAAAAAACTCATAATAAAAACTGCTGTAGCTATTGGATATGCATGCAGTTACATCTTCTCGAAGATTGAACAAGTGGCGTGTCATGTTTTGGCAGGGATTAATGCCGTTGACGTTGCTGGCCATTTGTGTTAAGTGCCATGGCAGAATCACTGCACTTCCTCGTATACACGCTGCAAATATTGGAGAAGGCTGGGGTCATAAACACTAATGAGAAGGTCCTTTCGATTGTTCTAATTGATCTTCTGATGACTCTATGCTTCCTTGTTGCCGCTTTGTTGCTTGGCCGTGATGGTTGACAACAATTGCTTTTGATCAATATTTGTGGGATGGTTGTATCCCTTATTAGTTTTGATGTGGCTTCGGAGAGGTGTTTTTTTGCATAAATGAGGCATAAGAAATAGTAAATAAATAAATAAAAGATAAGGCTAGGTGTTAAGTGGGTAAGGATTGAATGGATTTGGCCGAGAAAAGCAGTTGTGGGCTGAAAAACTCAGACCGGTAGGGTTCGCGTCATCTTAGATGGACTGGACACTTTTACTCGATTCGATTTTGCTTTTGTTAATATTAACAAATTACAAGAAAAAAACTCATAATAAAAACTGCTGTAGCTATTGGATATGCTTGCAGTTACATCTTCTCGAAGATTGAACAAGTGGCGTGTCATGTTTTGGCAGCGATTAATGCCGTTGACGTTGCTGGCCATTTGTGTTAAGTGCCATGGCAGAATCACTGCACTTCCTCGTATACACGCTGCAAATATTGGAGAAGGCTGGGGTCATAAACACTAATGAGAAGGTCCTTTCGATTGTTCTAATAGATCTTCTGATGACTATATGCTTCCTTGTTGCCGCTTTGTTGCTTGGCCGTGATGGTTGACAACAATTGCTTTTGATCAATATTTGTGGGATGGTTGTATCCCTTATTAGTTTTGATGTGGCTTTGGAGAGGTGTTTTTTGCATAAATGAGGCATAAGAAATAATAAATAAATAAATGAAAGATAAGGCTAGGTGTTAAGTGGGTAAGGATTGAATGGATTTGGCCGAGAAAAGCAGTTGTGGGCTTAAAAACCCAGACCGGTAGGGTTCGCGTCATCTTAGATGGACTGGACACTTTTACTCGATTCGATTTTGCTTTAGTTAATATTAACAAATTACAAGAAAAAAACTCATAATAAAAAATGCTGTAGCTATTGGATATGCATGCAGTTACATCTTCTCGAAGATTGAACCAGTGGCGTGTCATGTGTTGGCAGGGATTAATGCCGTTGACGTTGCTGGCCATTTGTGTTAAGTGCCATGGCGTAATCACCGCACTCTCGCATACACGCTGCAAATATTGAGAAGGCTGTGGGTCATAAAATACCAATGAGAAGGTCTCGATTGTTCTAATTGATCTTCTAATGACTATATGTTTCCTTGTTGCCGCTTGTTGCTTGGCCGTGATGGTTGACAACAATTGCTTTTGATCAATATTGGTGGGATGGTCAGATTCCCTTATTAGTTTGTGTGATGTGGCTTCGAGAGGTGTTTGCATAAATGAGGCATAAGAAATACTCAACAAATAAATAAAAGATAAGGCTAGGTGTTAAGTGGGTAAGGGATTGAATGGATTTGGCCGAGAAAGCAACAGGGCTTAAAACCTGCACGGTGAGGGTTCGGGCAGCCATCTTAGATGCAGGTGGACTCGACACTTTACTCGATTCGATTTTGCTTTGTTAATATTAACAAATTACAAGAAAACTCAATAAAAACTGTCAGAGTTGGCTGGATATGCTTGCAGCTGGCATCTTCTCAAGATTGAACAAGTGGCGTGTCATGTTTTGGCAGGATTAATGCCGCTGGACGTTGCTGGCCATTCTCGTGTTAAGTGCCATGGCAGAATCACTACACTCTCGTATACACGCTGCAAATATTGGAGAAGGTCAGTCATAAACACTAATGAGAAGGTCCTTTCGATTGGGTTCTAATTGATCTTCCTGATGACTATATGCTTCCTTGTTGCCGCTGTTGCTTGGCCGTGATGGTTGACAACAATTGCTTTTGAACAATATTGGTGGGATGGTTGTATCCCGTATTAGTTTTGACGTGGCTTCGAGAGGTGTTTTTTGCATAAATGAGGCATAAGTAAATAATAAATAAATAAATAAAAGATAAGGCTAGGTGTTATGGGTGCGATTTCGAATGGATTTGGCCGAGAAAAGGCCAGGGCTTAAAAACCTGCATCGGGTAGGGTTCACATGATCGAGATGGACTGACACTTTACTGATTCGATTTTGCTTTTGTTAATATTAACAAATTACAAGAAAAAACTCAAGAAAAAACTGTTGTAGCTATTGGATATGCTTGCAGCTTACATCTTCAAGATCGAATGCGGCGTGTGATGTTTGCTAGGATTAATGCCATGATTTGTCAGGCCATTTGTGTTAAGTGCCATGGCGTAATCACTGCATTTCCTCGTATACACGCCAAATATTGGAGAAGGCTGGGGTCATAAACACTAATGAGAAGGTCCTTCGATTGTCGACCTCGATCTTCCGATCACTATGCTTCCTTGCTGCCGCTTGTTGCTTGGCCGTGATGGCTGACAAATAATTGGCTTTGATCAATATTCAGGGATGGTTGATCCTTATTAGTTTTGATGTGGCTTCGAGAGGTAAGTTTTTTCAATAAATGAGGCATAAGAAATACTAAAATAAATAAAAGATAAGGCTAGGTGTTAAGTGGGTAAGGATGGAATGGATTTGGCCGAGAAAAGCAAAATGTGGGCTTAAAAACCTGCACTCGTAGGGTTCAAGGCTATCTTAGATGGATCGACACTTTTACTCGACTATTTGCTTTACAATATTAACAAATCTCCAAGAAAAACTCATAATAAAAACTGCTGTAGCTATTGGATATGCTTGCATTACATCTTCTCGAAGATTGAAACAAGTATGGTCATGTTTTTGCTGTGGATTAATGCCGTTGACGTTGCTGGCCATTTGTGTTATGCCATGGCGTAATCACCGCACTTCCTCGTATACACGCCTGCAAATATTGAGAAGGCTGGGGTCATAAACACTAATGAGAAGGTCCTTTCGATTGTTCTAATTGATCTTCCGATCACTATATGCTTCCTTGCTGCCGCTTTGTTGCTTGGCCGTGATGGTTGACAACAATTGCTTTTGAACAATATTGGTGGGATGGTTGTATCCCGTATTAGTTTTGATGTGGCTTCTTTGAGAGGTGTTTTTTGCATAAATGAGGCATAAGAAATAATAAATAAATAAATAAAAGATAAAGGCTAGGTGTTAAGTGGTAAGGATTGAATCGATTTGGCCGAGAAAAGCAAACTTGTGGGCTTAAAAACTCCAGTCCTAGGGGTTCATTATCTTAGATGGATCGGACACTTTTACTCGATTCGATTTGCTTTTGTTATATTAACAAATTACAAGAAAACTCATAATAAAAACTGGTCAGAGTTTATCGATATGTCATAGCTATACCGAAGATTGAACGAGTGGCGTGTCATGGTTTGGCAGGATTAATGCCGTTGACGTTGCTGGCCATTTGTGTTAAGTGCCATGGCAGAATCACTGCACTTCCTCGTATACACGCTGCAAATATTGGAGAAGGTCAAATATAAACACTAATGAGAAGGTCCTTTTCGATTGTTCTAATTGATCTCTCCTATCACCATATGCTTCTCAAGGCCGCTTTGTTGCTTGGCCGTGATGGTTGAGAACAATTGCTTTGATCAATATTGGTGGGATGGTTGTATCCCTTATTAGTTTTGATGTGGCTTTGGAGAGGTGTTTTTTTGCATAAATGAGGCATATGAAATACTCAACAAATAAATAAAAGATAAGGCTAGGTGTTAAGCGGGTAAGGTGATTGAATGGATTTGGCCGAGAAAAGAAGTTGTGGGCTTAAAACCAAGCATCGGTAGGTTCGGCAATATCTTAGATGGATCGACACTTTACTCGATTCGATTTTGCTTTGTTAATATTAACAAATTACAAGAAAAACTCATAATAAAATCCGTAGCTATTGGATATGCTTGCGCTACATCTTCTCGAAGATTGAAGAAGTGGCGGTCATGTTTTGGAGCAGTGATTAATGCCGCTGACGCTGCTGGCCATTTGTGTTATGCCATGGCAGAATCACTACACTCGTATACACGCTGCAAATATTGCGTATACGTCATAAACACTAATGAGAAGGTCCTTTTCATTGTTCTAATTGATCTTCCGATCACTATATGCTTCCTTGTTGCCGCTTTGTTGCTTGGCCGATGGTTGACAAATAATCGGCTTTGATCATCATTTGTGGATGGTTGTATCCCTTATTAGTTTTGATGTGGCTTTGGAGAGGTGTTTTTTTCAATAAATGAGGCATAAGAAATAATAAATAAATAAATAAAAGATAAGGCTAGGTGTTAAGTGGGTAAGGAGGAATGGATTTGCCGAGAAAAGCAATGTGGGCTTAAAAACCTGCATCGTAGGGTTCGCGAGATGGACTGACACTTTTACTGATTCGATTTTGCTTGTTAATATTAACAAATTACAAGAAAGTGCAACTCATAATAAAACTGTCAGAGCTTATTGGATATAGCTTGCGCTTACATCTTCGAAGATTGCAAGTGGTTGTCATGTTTGGGCAGTGGATTAATGCCGCTGACGCTTGCTGGCCATTTGTGTTAAGTGCCATGGCAGAACCACGCACTTCCGTATACACGCTGCAAATATTGGAGAAGGCCGGGGTCATAAATACTAATGAGAAGGTCCTTTCGATTGTTCTAATTGATCTTCCGATGACTATATGCTTCCTTGTTGCCGCTTGTTGCTTCGTCAGTGATGGTTGGACAACAATTGCTTTTGAACAATATTGGTGGGATGGTTGTATCCCGTATTAGTTTTGATGTGGCTGGAGAGGTGTTTTTTTGCATAAATGAGGCATAAGAAATAATAAATAAATAAATAAAAGATAAGGCTAGGTGTTAAGTGGGTAAGGATTGAATGGATTTGGCCGAGAAAGCAGCTTTGTGGGCTTAAAAACCCAGACCGGTAGGGTTCGCGTCATCTTAGATGGACTGGACACTTTTACTCGCTTCGATTTTGCTTTTGTTAATATTAACAAATTACAAGAAAAAAACTCATAATAAAAACTGCTGTAGCTATTGGATATGCTTGCAGTTACATCTTCTCGAAGATTGAACAAGTGGCGTGTCATGTTTTGACAGGGATTAATGCCGTTGGCGTTGCTGGCCAATTGTGTTAAGTGCCATGGCAGAATCACTGCACTTCTTCTTATACACGCTGCAAATATTGGAGAAGGCTGGGGTCATAAACACTAATGAGAAGGTCCTTTCGATTGTTCTAATTGATCTTCTGATGACTATATGCTTCCTTGTTGTCGCTTTGTTGCTTGGCCGTGATGGTTGACAACAATTGCTTTTGATCAATATTTGTGGGATGGTTGTATCCCTTATTAGTTTTGATGTGGCTTTGGAGAGGTGTTTTTTGCATAAATGAGGCATAAGAAATAATAAATAAATAAATGAAAGATAAGGCTAGGTGTTAAGTGGGTAAGGATTGAATGGATTTGGCCGAGAAAAGCAGTTGTGGGCTTAAAAACCCAGACCGGTAGGGTTCGCGTCATCTTAGATGGACTGGACACTTTTACTCGATTCGATTTTGCTTTAGTTAATATTAACAAATTACTAGAAAAAAACTCATAATAAAAACTGCTGTAGCTATTGGATATGCATGCAGTTACATCTTCTCGAAGATTGAACCAGTGGCGTGTCATATTTTGGCAGGGATTAATGCCGTTGACGTTGCTGGCCATTTGTGTTAATTGCCATGGCAGAATCACTGCACTTCCTCGTATACACGCTGCAAATATTGGAGAAGGCTGGGGTCATAAACACTAATGAGAAGGTCCTTTCGATTGTTCTAATTGATCTTCTGATGACTATATGCTTCCTTGTTGCCGCTTTGTTGCTTGGCCGTGATGGTTGACAACAATTGCTTTTGATGAATATTTGTGGGATGGTTGTATCCCTTATTAGTTTTGATGTGGCTTGGAGAGGTACAGATAAATGAGGCATAAGAAATAATAAATAAATAAATAAAAGATAAGGCTAGTGTTAAGTGGGTAAGGATTGAATGGATTTGGCCGAGAAAGCAACAGGGCTTAAAACCCAAATTTAGGGTTCGTCATCTTAGATGGACTGGACACTTTTACTCGATTCATTTGCTTTTGTTAATATTAACAAATTACAAGAAAAAACTCATAATAAAAAAACTGCTGTAGCTATTGATATGCTTGCAGTTACATCTTCAAGATTGAACGAGTGGCGTGTCATGGTTTGGCAGTGATTAATGCCGTTGACGTTGCTGGCCATTTGTGTTAAGTGCCATGGCGTAATCACCGCACTCTCGCATACACGCTGCAAATATTGAGAAGGCTGTGGGTCATAAAATACCAATGAGAAGGTCTCGATTGTTCTAATTGATCTTCTAATGACTATATGTTTCCTTGTTGCCGCTTGTTGCTTGGCCGTGATGGTTGACAACAATTGCTTTTGATCAATATTGGTGGGATGGTCAGATTCCCTTATTAGTTTGTGTGATGTGGCTTCGAGAGGTGTTTGCATAAATGAGGCATAAGAAATACTCAACAAATAAATAAAAGATAAGGCTAGGTGTTAAGTGGGTAAGGGATTGAATGGATTTGGCCGAGAAAGCAACAGGGCTTAAAACCTGCACGGTGAGGGTTCGGGCAGCCATCTTAGATGCAGGTGGACTCGACACTTTACTCGATTCGATTTTGCTTTGTTAATATTAACAAATTACAAGAAAACTCAATAAAAACTGTCAGAGTTGGCTGGATATGCTTGCAGCTGGCATCTTCTCAAGATTGAACAAGTGGCGTGTCATGTTTTGGCAGGATTAATGCCGCTGGACGTTGCTGGCCATTCTCGTGTTAAGTGCCATGGCAGAATCACTACACTCTCGTATACACGCTGCAAATATTGGAGAAGGTCAGTCATAAACACTAATGAGAAGGTCCTTTCGATTGGGTTCTAATTGATCTTCCTGATGACTATATGCTTCCTTGTTGCCGCTGTTGCTTGGCCGTGATGGTTGACAACAATTGCTTTTGAACAATATTGGTGGGATGGTTGTATCCCGTATTAGTTTTGACGTGGCTTCGAGAGGTGTTTTTTGCATAAATGAGGCATAAGTAAATAATAAATAAATAAATAAAAGATAAGGCTAGGTGTTATGGGTGCGATTTCGAATGGATTTGGCCGAGAAAAGGCCAGGGCTTAAAAACCTGCATCGGGTAGGGTTCACATGATCGAGATGGACTGACACTTTACTGATTCGATTTTGCTTTTGTTAATATTAACAAATTACAAGAAAAAACTCAAGAAAAAACTGTTGTAGCTATTGGATATGCTTGCAGCTTACATCTTCAAGATCGAATGCGGCGTGTGATGTTTGCTAGGATTAATGCCATGATTTGTCAGGCCATTTGTGTTAAGTGCCATGGCGTAATCACTGCATTTCCTCGTATACACGCCAAATATTGGAGAAGGCTGGGGTCATAAACACTAATGAGAAGGTCCTTCGATTGTCGACCTCGATCTTCCGATCACTATGCTTCCTTGCTGCCGCTTGTTGCTTGGCCGTGATGGCTGACAAATAATTGGCTTTGATCAATATTCAGGGATGGTTGATCCTTATTAGTTTTGATGTGGCTTCGAGAGGTAAGTTTTTTCAATAAATGAGGCATAAGAAATACTAAAATAAATAAAAGATAAGGCTAGGTGTTAAGTGGGTAAGGATGGAATGGATTTGGCCGAGAAAAGCAAAATGTGGGCTTAAAAACCTGCACTCGTAGGGTTCAAGGCTATCTTAGATGGATCGACACTTTTACTCGACTATTTGCTTTACAATATTAACAAATCTCCAAGAAAAACTCATAATAAAAACTTGCTGTAGCTATTGGATATGCTCGCAGTTACATCTTCTCGAAGATTGAACAAGTGGCGTGTCATGTGTTGGCAGGGATTAATGCCGTTGACGTTGTTGGCCATTTGTGTTAAGTGCCATAGCAGAATCATTGCACTTCCTCGTATACACGCTGCAAATATTGGAGAAGGCTGGGGTCATAAACACTAATGAGAAGGTCCATTCGATTGTTCTAATTGATCTTCTGATCACTATATGCTTCCTTGTTGCCGCTTTGTTGCTTGGCCGTGATGGTTGACAACAATTGCTTTTGATCAATATTTGTGGGATGGTTGTATCCCTTATTAGTTTTGATGTGGCTTCGGAGAGGTGTTTTTTTGCATAAATGAGGCATAAGAAATAGTAAATAAATAAATAAAAGATAAGGCTAGGTGTTAAGTGGGTAAGGATTGAATGGATTTGGCCGAAAAAAGCAGTTGTGGGCTTAAAAACCCAGACCGGTAGGGTTCGCGTCATCTTAGATGGACTGGACACTTTTACTCGATTCGATTTTGCTTTTGTTAATATTAACAAATTACAAGAGAAAAACTCATAATAAAAACTGCTGTAGCTATTGGATATGCTTGCAGTTACATCTTCTCGAAGATTGAACCAGTGGCGTGTCATGTTTTCGCAGGGATTAATGCCGTTGACGTTTCTGGCCATTTGTGTTAAGTGCCATGGCAGAATCACTGCACTTCCTCGTATACACGCTGCAAATATTGGAGAAGGCTGGGGTCATAAACACTAATGAGAAGGTCCTTTCGATTGTTCTAATTGATCTACTGATGACTATATGCTTCCTTGTTGCCGCTTTGTTGCTTGGCCGTGATGGTTGACAACAATTGCTTTTGATCAATATTTGTGGGATGGTTGTATCACTTATTAGTTTTGTTGTGGCTTTGGAGAGGTGTTTTTTTGCATAAATGAGGCATAAGAAATAATAATAAATAAATAAAAGATAAGGCCAGGTGTTAAGTGGGTAAGGATTGAATGGATTTGGCCGAGAAAAGCAGTTGTGGGCTTAAAAACCCAGACCGGTAGGGTTCGCGTCATCTTAGATGGACTGGACACTTTTACTCGATCCGATTTTGCTTTTGTTAACATTAACAAATTACAAGAAAAAAAGTCATAATAAAAACTGCTGTAGCTATTGGATATGCTTGCAGTTACATCTTCTCGAAGATTGAAGAAGTGGCGTGTCATGTTTTGGCAGGGATTAATGCCGTTGACGTTGCTGGCCATTTGTGTTAAGTGCCATGGCAGAATCACTGCACTTCCTCGTATACACGCTGCAAATATTGGAGAAGGCTGGGGTCATAAACACTAATGAGAAGGTCCTTTCGATTGTTCTAATTGATCTACTGATGACTATATGCTTCCTTGTTGCCGCTTTGTTGCTTGGCCGTGATGGTTGACAACAATTGCTTTTGATCAATATTTGTGGGATGGTTGTATCACTTATTAGTTTTGTTGTGGCTTTGGAGAGGTGTTTTTTTGCATAAATGAGGCATAAGAAATAATAATAAATAAATAAAAGATAAGGCCAGGTGTTAAGTGGGTAAGGATTGAATGGATTTGGCCGAGAAAAGCAGTTGTGGGCTTAAAAACCCAGACCGGTAGGGTTCGCGTCATCTTAGATGGACTGGACACTTTTACTCGATCCGATTTTGCTTTTGTTAACATTAACAAATTACAAGAAAAAAAGTCATAATAAAAACTGCTGTAGCTATTGGATATGCTTGCAGTTACATCTTCTCGAAGATTGAACAAGTGGCGTGTCATGTTTTGGCAGGGATTAATGCCGTTGACGTTGCTGGCCATTTGTGTTAAGTGCCATGGCAGAATCACTGCACTTCCTCGTATACACGCTGCAAATATTGGAGAAGGCTGGGGTCATAAACACTAATGAGAAGGTCCTTTCGATTGTTCTAATTGATCTACTGATGACTATATGCTTCCTTGTTGCCGCTTTGTTGCTTGGCCGTGATGGTTGACAACAATTGCTTTTGATCAATATTTGTGGGATGGTTGTATCACTTATTAGTTTTGATGTGGCTTTGGAGAGGTGTTTTTTTGCATAAATGAGGCATAAGAAATAATAATAAATAAATAAAAGATAAGGCCAGGTGTTAAGTGGGTAAGGATTGAATGGATTTGGCCGAGAAAAGCAGTTGTGGGCTTAAAAACCCAGACCGGTAGGGTTCGCGTCATCTTAGATGGACTGGACACTTTTACTCGATCCGATTTTGCTTTTGTTAATATTAACAAATTACAAGAAAAAAACTCATAATAAAAACTGCTGTAGCTATTGGATATGCTTGCAGTTACATCTTCTCGAAGATTGAACAAGTGGCGTGTCATGTTTTGGCAGGGATTAATGCCGTTGACGTTGCTGGCCATTTGTGTTAAGTGCCATGGCAGAATCACTGCACTTCCTCGTATACACGCTGCAAATATTGGAGAAGGCTGGGGTCATAAACACTAATGAGAAGGTCCTTTCGATTGTTCTAATTGATCTTCTGACCTCTATATGCTTCCTTGTTGCCGCTTTGTTGCTTGGCCGTGATGGTTGACAACAATTGCTTTTGATCAATATTTGTGGGATGGTTGTATCCCTTATTAGTTTTGATGTGGCTTTGGAAAGGTGTTTTTTTGCATAAATGAGGCATAAGAAATGTAAATAAATAAATAAAAGATAAGGCGAGGTGTTAAGTGGGTAAGGATTGAATGGATTTGGCCGAGAAAAGCAGTTGTGGGCTTAAAAACCCAGACCGGTAGGGTTCGCGTCATCTTAGATGGACTGGACACTTTTACTCGATTCGATTTTGCTTTTGTTAATATTAACAAATTACAAGAAAAAAACTCATAATAAAAACTGCTGTAGCTATTGGATATGCTTGCAGTTACATCTTCTCGAAGATTGAACCAGTGGGGTGCCATGTTTTGGCAGGGATTAATGCCGTTGACGTTGCTGGGCATTTGTGTTAAGTGCCATGGCAGAATCACTGCACTTCCTTGTATACACGCTGCATATATTGGAGAAGGCTGGGGTCATAAAAACTAATGAGAAGGTCGTTTCGATTGTTCTAATTGATCTTCCGATGACTATATGCTTCCTTGTTGCCGCTTTGTTGCTTGGCCGTGATGGTTGACAACAATTGCTTTTGATGAATATTTGTGGGATGGTTGTATCCCTTATTAGTTTTGATGTGGCTTTGGAGAGGTGTTTTTTTGCATAAATGAGGCATAAGAAATAATAAATAAATAAATGAAAGATAAGGCTAGGTGTTAAGTGGGTAAGGATTGAATGGATTTGGCCGAGAAAAGCAGTTGTGGGCTTAAAAACCCAGACCGGTAGGGTTCGCGTCATCTTAGATGGACTGGACACTTTTACTCGATTCGATTTTGCTTTTGTTAATATTAACAAATTACAAGAAAAAAACTCATAACAAAAACTGCTGTAGCTATTGGATATGCTGCAGTTACATCTTCTCGAAGATTGAACAAGTGGCGTGTCATGTGTTGGCAGGGATTAATGCCGTTGACGTTGCTGGCCATTTGTGTTAAGTGCCATGGCAGAATCATTGCACTTCCTCGTATACACGCTGCAAATATTGGAGAAGGCTGGGGTCATAAACACTAATGAGAAGGTCCTTTCGATTGTTCTAATTGATCTTCTGATGACTATATGCTTCCTTGTTGCCGCTTTGTTGCTTGGCCGTGATGGTTGACAACAATTGCTTTTGATCAATATTTGTGGGATGGTTGTATCCCTTATTAGTTTTGATGTGGCTTTGGAGAGGTGTTTTTTTGCATAAATGAGGCATAAGAAATAATAAATAAATAAATAAAAGATAAGGCTAGGTGTTAAGTGGGTAAGGATTGAATGGATTTGGCCGAGAAAAGCAGTTGTGGGCTTAAAATCCTAGACCGGTAGGGTTCGCGTCATCTTAGATGGACTGGACACTTTTACTCGATTTGAATTTGCTTTTGTTAATATTAACAAATTACAAGAAAAAAACTCATAATAAAAACTGCTGTAACTATTGGATATGCTTGCAGTTACATCTTCTCGAAGATTGAACAAGTGGCGTGTCATGTTTTGGCAGGGATTAATCCCGTTGACGTTGCTGGCCATTTGTGTTAAGTGCCATGGCAGAATCACTGCACTTCCTCGTATACACGCTGCAAATATTGGAGAAGGCTGGGGTCATAAACACTAATGAGAAGGTCCTCTCGATTGTTCTAATTGATCTTCTGATGACTATATGCTTCCTTGTTGCCGCTTTGTTGCTTGGCCGTGATGGTTGACAACAATTGCTTTTGATGAATATTTGTGGGATGGTTGTATCCCTTATTAGTTTTGATGTGGCTTTGGAGAGGTGTTTTTTTGCATAAATGAGGCATAAGAAATAATAAATAAATAAATGAAAGATAAGGCTAGGTGTTAAGTGGGTAAGGATTGAATGGATTTGGCCGAGAAAAGCAGTTGTGGGCTTAAAAACCCAGACCGGTAGGGTTCGCGTCATCTTAGATGGACTGGACACTTTTACTCGGTTCGATTTTGCTTTTGTTTTTGTTAATATTAACAAATTACAAGAAAAAAACTGCTGTAGCTATTGGCTATGCTCGCAGTTACATCTTCTCGAAGATTGAACAAGTGGCGTGTCATGTTTTGGCAGGGATTAATGCCGTTGACGTTGCTGGCCATTTGTGTTAAGTGCCATGGCAGAATCATTGCACTTCCTCGTATACACGCTGCAAATATTGGAGAAGGTTGGGGTCATAAACACTAATGAGAAGGTCCTTTCGATTGTTCTAATTGATCTTCTGATGACTATATGCTTCCTTGTTGCCGCTTTGTTGCTTGGCCGTGATGGTTGACAACAATTGCTTTTGATCACTATTTGTGGGATGGTTGTATCCCTTATTAGTTTTGATGTGGCTTTGGAGAGGTGTTTTTTTGCATAAATGAGGCATAAGAAATAATAAAGAAATAAATAAAAGATAAGGCTAGGTGTTAAGTGGGTAAGGATTGAATGGATTTGGCCGAGAAAAGCAGTTGTGGGCTTAAAAACCTAGACCGGTAGGGTTCGCGTCATCTTAGATGGACTGGACACTTTTACTCGATTCGATTTTGCTTTAGTTAATATTAACAAATTACAAGAAAAAACTCATAATAAAAACTGCTGTAGCTATTGGATATGCATGCAGTTACATCTTCTCGAAGATTGAACCAGTGGCGTGTCATGTTTTGGCAGGGATTAATGCCGTTGACGTTGCTGGCCATTTGTGTTAAGTGCCATGGCAGAATCACTGCACTTCCTCGTATACACGCTGCAAATATTGGAGATGGCTGGGGTCATAAACACTAATGAGAAGGTCCTTTCGATTGTTCTAATTGATCTTCTGATGACTATATGCTCCCTTGTTGCCGCTCTGTTGCTTGGCCGTGATGGTTGACAACAATTGCTTTTGATCAATATTGGTGGGATGGTTGTATCCCTTATTAGTTTTGATGTGGCTTTGGAGAGGTGTTTTTTTGCATAAACGAGGCATAAGAAATACTAAATAAATAAATAAAAGATAAGGCTAGGTGTTAAGTGGGTAAGGATTGAATGGATTTGGCCGAGAAAAGCAGTTGTGGGCTTAAAAACCCAGACCGGTAGGGTTCGCGTCAGCTTAGATGGACTGGACACTTTTACTCGATTCGATTTTGCTTTTGTTAATATTAACAAATTACAAGAAAAAAACTCATAATAAAAACTGCTGTAGCTATTGGATATGCTTGCAGTTACATCTTCTCGAAGATTGAACCAGTGGGGTGCCATGTTTTGGCAGGGATTAATGCCGTTGACGTTGCTGGGCATTTGTGTTAAGTGCCATGGCAGAATCACTGCACTTCCTTGTATACACGCTGCATATATTGGAGAAGGCTGGGGTCATAAAAACTAATGAGAAGGTCGTTTCGATTGTTCTAATTGATCTTCCGATGACTATATGCTTCCTTGTTGCCGCTTTGTTGCTTGGCCGTGATGGTTGACAACAATTGCTTTTGATGAATATTTGTGGGATGGTTGTATCCCTTATTAGTTTTGATGTGGCTTTGGAGAGGTGTTTTTTTGCATAAATGAGGCATAAGAAATAATAAATAAATAAATAAAAGATAAGGCTAGGTGTTAAGTGGGTAAGGATTGAATGGATTTGGCCGAGAAAAGCAGTTGTGGGCTTTCTTAAAAACCTGTGACCAGAGGGTTCTGTTGGCCAGTTTAGATGGACTGGACACTTTTACTCGATTCGATTTGCTTTTGTTAATATTAACAAATTACAAGAAAAACTCATAATAAAACTCGCCAGAAGCATTGATATGCTTGCGCTTACATCTTCTCAAGATTGAACCAGTGGTTGTCATGTTTTTGGCAGGATTAATGTCATGATGGCTGGCCATCGGTGTTACGCCATGGCAGAATCACTGCACTTCCTCGTATACACGCCGCAAATATTGGAGAAGGCTAGGGTCATAAACACTAATGAGAAGGTCCTTTCGATTGTTCTAATTGATCTTCTGATGACTATATGCTTCCTTGTTGCCGCTTTGTTGCTTGGCCGTGATGGTTGACAACAATTGCTTTTGATCAATATTTGTGGGATGGTTGAATCCCTTATTAGTTTTGATGTGGCTTTAGAGAGGTGTTTTTTTGCATAAATGAGGCAGAAGAAATAATAAATAAATAAATAAAAGATAAGGCTAGGTGTTAAGTGGGTAAGGATTGAATGGATTTGGCCGAGAAAAGCAGTTGTGGGCTTAAAATCCTAGACCGGTAGGGTTCGCGTCATCTTAGATGGACTGGACACTTTTACTCGATTTGATTTTGCTTTTGTTAATATTAACAAATTACAAGAAAAAAACTCATAATAAAAACTGCTGTAACTATTGGATATGCTTGCAGTTACATCTTCTCGAAGATTGAACAAGTGGCGTGTCATGTTTTGGCAGGGATTAATCCCGTTGACGTTGCTGGCCATTTGTGTTAAGTGCCATGGCAGAATCACTGCACTTCCTCGTATACACGCTGCAAATATTGGAGAAGGCTGGGGTCATAAACACTAATGAGAAGGTCCTTTCGATTGTTCTAATTGATCTTCTGATGACTATATGCTTCCTTGTTGCCGCTTTGTTGCTTGGCCGTGATGGTTGACAACAATTGCTTCTGATCAATATTTGTGGGATGGTTGTATCCCTTATTAGTTTTGATGTGGCTTTGGAGAGGTGTTTTTTTGCATAAATGAGGCATAAGAAATAATAAATAAATAAATGAAAGATAAGGCTAGGTGTTAAGTAGGTAAGGATTGAATGGATTTGGCCGAGAAAAGCAGTTGTGGGCTTAAAAACCCAGACCGGTAGGGTTCGCGTCATCTTAGATGGACTGGACACTTTTACTCGGTTCGATTTTGCTTTTGTTAATATTAACAAATTACAAGAAAAAAACTGCTGTAGCTATTGGCTATGCTCGCAGTTACATCTTCTCGAAGATTGAACAAGTGGCGTGTCATGTTTTGGCAGGGATTAATGCCGTTGACGTTGCTGGCCATTTGTGTTAAGTGCCATGGCAGAATCATTGCACTTCCTCGTATACACGCTGCAAATATTGGAGAAGGTTGGGGTCATAAACACTAATGAGAAGGTCCTTTCGATTGTTCTAATTGATCTTCTGATGACTATATGCTTCCTTGTTGCCGCTTTGTTGCTTGGCCGTGATGGTTGACAACAATTGCTTTTGATCAATATTTGTGGGATGGTTGTATCCCTTATTAGTTTTGATGTGGCTTTGGAGAGGTGTTTTTTGCATAAATGAGGCATAAGAAATAATAAATAAATAAATGAAAGATAAGGCTAGGTGTTAAGTGGGTAAGGATTGAATGGATTTGGCCGAGAAAAGCAGTTGTGGGCTTAAAAACCCAGACAGGTAGGGTTCGCGTCAGCTTAGATGGACTGGACACTTTCACTCGATTCGATTTTGCTTTTGTTAATATTAACAAATTACAAGAAAAAAACTCATAATAAAAACTGCTGTAACTATTGGATATGCTTGCAGTTACATCTTTTCGAAGATTGAACAAGTGGCGTGTCATGTTTTGGCAGGGATTAATGCCGTTCACGTTGCTGGCCATTTGTGTTAAGTGCCATGGCAGAATCACTGCACTTCCTCGTATACACGCTGCAAATATTGGAGAAGGCTGGGGTCATAAACACTAATGAGAAGGTCCTTTCGATTGTTCTAATTGATCTTCTTATGACTATATGCTTCCTTGTTGCCGCTTTGTTGCTTGGCCGTGATGGTTGACAACAATTGCTTTTGATCAATATTTGTGGGATGGTTGTATCCCTTATTAGTTTTGATGTGGCTTTGGAGAGGTGTTTTTTTGCATAAATGAGGCATAAGAAATAATAAAGAAATAAATAAAAGATAAGGCTAGGTGTTAAGTGGGTAAGGATTGAATGGATTTGGCCGAGAAAAGCAGTTGTGGGCTTAAAAACCCAGACCTGTAGGGTTCGCGTCATCTTAGATGGACTGGACACTTTTACTCGATTCGATTTTGCTTTTGTTAATATTAACAAATTACAAGAAAAAAACTCATAATAAAAACTGCTGTAGCTATTGGATATGCTCGCAGTTACATCTTCTCGAAGATTGAACAAGTGGCGTGTCATGTTTTGGCAGGGATTAATGCCGTTGACGTTCCTGGCCATTTGTGTTAAGTGCCATGGCAGAATCATTGCACTTCCTCGTATACACGCTGCAAATATTGGAGAAGGTTGGGGTCATAAACACTAATGAGAAGGTCCTTTCGATTGTTCTAATTGATCTTCTGATGACTATATGCTTCCTTGTTGCCGCTTTGTTGCTTGGCCGTGATGGTTGACAACAATTGCTTTTGATCAATATTTGTGGGATGGTTGTATCCCTTATTAGTTTTGATGTGGCTTTGGAGAGGTGTTTTTTGCATAAATGAGGCATAAGAAATAATAAATAAATAAATGAAAGATAAGGCTAGGTGTTAAGTGGGTAAGGATTGAATGGATTTGGCCGAGAAAAGCAGTTGTGGGCTTAAAAACCCAGACAGGTAGGGTTCGCGTCAGCTTAGATGGACTGGACACTTTCACTCGATTCGATTTTGCTTTTGTTAATATTAACAAATTACAAGAAAAAAACTCATAATAAAAACTGTCAGCTATTGGATATAAGCTATGCTACATCTTCCTAAGACTGAACAAGTGGCGGTCATGTTTTGGCGTGGGGATTAATGCCATCGACGTTGCTGGCCATTCGTGTTAAGTGCCACATAGTAATCACTCGCACCCGTATACACGCTGCAAATATTGAGAAGGTCAATATAAACACTCAATGAGAAGGTCCTTCCGATTGTTCTAATTGATCTTCTCGATGACTATATGCTTCTCCTTGTTACCGCCGTTGCTTGGCCGGATGGTTGACAAATAATTGCTTTTGATCAACATTTGTGGATGGTTGTATCCTTATTAGTTTTGATGTGCTTGAGAGGTATTTTTTTGTACAACAGGCATAAGAAATAATAAATAAATAAATAAAAGATAAGGCTAGGTGTTAAGGAGGTAAGGATTGAATGGATTTGGCCGAGAAAAGCAGTTGTGGGCTTAAAAACCCAGACCGGTAGGGTTCGCGTCATCTTAGATGGACTGGACACTTTTACTCGGTTCGATTTTGCTTTTGTTAATATTAACAAATTACAAGAAAAAAACTGCTGTAGCTATTGGCTATGCTCGCAGTTACATCTTCTCGAAGATTGAACAAGTGGCGTGTCATGTTTTGGCAGGGATTAATGCCGTTGACGTTGCTGGCCATTTGTGTTAAGTGCCATGGCAGAATCATTGCACTTCCTCGTATACACGCTGCAAATATTGGAGAAGGTTGGGGTCATAAACACTAATGAGAAGGTCCTTTCGATTGTTCTAATTGATCTTCTGATGACTATATGCTTCCTTGTTGCCGCTTTGTTGCTTGGCCGTGATGGTTGACAACAATTGCTTTTGATCAATATTTGTGGGATGGTTGTATCCCTTATTAGTTTTGATGTGGCTTTGGAGAGGTGTTTTTTGCATAAATGAGGCATAAGAAATAATAAATAAATAAATGAAAGATAAGGCTAGGTGTTAAGTGGGTAAGGATTGAATGGATTTGGCCGAGAAAAGCAGTTGTGGGCTTAAAAACCCAGACAGGTAGGGTTCGCGTCAGCTTAGATGGACTGGACACTTTTACTCGATTCGATTTTGCTTTTGTTAATATTAACAAATTACAAGAAAAAAACTCATAATAAAAACTGCTGTAGCTATTGGATATGCTTGCAGTTACATCTTCTCGAAGATTGAACAAGTGGCGTGTCATGTTTTGGCAGGGATTAATGCCATTGACGTTGCTGGCCATTTGTGTTAAGTGCCATGGCAGAATCACCGCACTTCCTCGTATACACGCTGCAAATATTGGAGAAGGCTGGGGTCATAAACACTAATGAGAAGGTCCTTCCGATTGTTCTAATTGATCTTCTGATGACTATATGCTTCCTTGTTGCCGCTTTGTTGCTTGGCCGTGATGGTTGACAACAATTGCTTTTGATGAATATTTGTGGGATGGTTGTATCCCTTATTAGTTTTGATGTGGATTTGGAGAGGTGTTTTTTTGCATAAATGAGGCATAAGAAATAATAAATAAATAAATGAAAGATAAGGCTAGGTGTTAAGTGGGTAAGGATTGAATGGATTTGGCCGAGAAAATCAGTTGTCGGCTTAAAAACCCAGACCGGTAGGGTTCGCGTCAGCTTAGATGGACTGGACACTTTTACTCGATTCGATTTTGCTTTTGTTAATATTAACAAATTACAAGAAAAAAACTCATAATAAAAACTGCTGTAGCTATTGGATATGCTCGCAGTTACATCTTCTCGAAGATTGAACAAGTGGCGTGTCATGTTTTGGCAGGGATTAATGCCGTTGACGTTGTTGGCCATTTGTGTTAAGTGCCATAGCAGAATCATTGCACTTCCTCGTATACATGCTGCAAATATTGGAGAAGGCTGGGGTCATAAACACTAATGAGAAGGTCCTTTCGATTGTTCTAATTGATCTTCTGATGACTATATGCTTCCTTGTTGCCGCTTTGTTGCTTGGTCGTGATGGTTGACAACAATTGCTTTTGATCAATATTTGTGGGATGGTTGTATCCCTTATTAGTTTTGACGTGGCTTTGGAGAGGTGTTTTTTTGCATAAATGAGGCATAAGAAATAATAAATAAATAAATGAAAGATAAGGCTAGGTGTTAAGTAGGTAAGGATTGAATGGATTTGGCCGAGAAAAGCAGTTGTGGGCTTAAAAACCCAGACCGGTAGGGTTCGCGTCATCTTAGATGGACTAGACACTTTTACTCTATTTGATTTTGCTTTTGTTAATATTAATAATTTACAAGAAAAAAACTCATAATAAAAACTGATGTAGCTATTGGATATGCTTGCAGTTACATCTTCTCGAAGATCGAACAAGTGGCGTGTCATGTTTTGGCAGGGATTAATGCCATTGACGTTGCTGGCCATTTGTGTTAAGTGCCATGGCAGAATCACTGCACTTCCTCGTATACACGCTGCAAATATTGGAGAAGGCTGGGTCATAAACACTAATGAGAAGGTCCTTCCGATTGTTCTAATTGATCTTCTGATGACTATATGCTTCCTTGTTGCCGCTTTGTTGCTTGGCCGTGATGGTTGACAACAATTGC
>JAOPUP010000804.1:0-11219 GCA_026873135.1 Eucalyptus urophylla | reverse complement strand
TTTGTGGAAAACAAGGGAATTTTCTATGCCGACTCTCCGTTTCCAGAATTCAACTGACTTTTAGGGTATCGCGATCTCCTTTATAGTAAATCTAACTGAAATAATACTTTTGGAGCCCACTTATCCGTGTCGTTTCTCCCACCGATGGTCGATAGTGAAAATGCCGAAAATGAATTGTTTATGGAACAGCAGGGAATTTTCTGTGCCATGTCTCTGCTTCCAGAATTCAGCCGACTTTCAGGGTATCGAGATCTCCAAAATATCAAATATGACCGAAATAATGCTTTTGGTGTCCACATATCCATGCCGTTCCCCCCTCCCAAGGTCGACAGTGAAAATACCGAAAAGGAATTTTTTTATGGAAAACAAGGGAATTTTCTGTACCGACTCTCCGTTTCCTGAATTCAAGTGACTTTTAGGGTATCGCGATCTCCTAAATAATAAATCTAACCAAAATAATACTTTTTGAGTCCACCTATACATGCCGTTTCTCCCACCCAAGGTCGATAGTGAGAATACCGAAAAGGAATTTTTTTTACGGAAAACAAGGGAATTTTCTGTGCCGACTCTCCGTTTCCTGAATTCAAGTGACTTTTAGGGTATCGGGATCTCCTAAATAATAAATCTAACTGAAATAATACTTTTTGAGTCCACTTATCCATGCCGTTTCTCCCACCCAAGGTCGATAGTGAAAATACAGAAAAGGAATTTTTTTTTGGAAAACAAGGGAATTTTCTGTGCCGACTCTCTGTTTCCTGAATTCAACTGACTTTTAGGGTCTCGCAATCTCCTAAATAGTAAATCTAACCGAAATAATACTTTTGGAGTCCACTTATCCATGCTGTTTCTCCCACCCAAGGTCGATAGTGAAAATACCGAAAAGGAATTTTTTTATGGAAAACAAGGGAATTTTCTGTGCCGACTCTCCGTTTCCTTAATTCAAGTGACTTTTAGGGTATCGCGATCTATATAGTAAATTCAACTGAAATAATACTTTTGGAGTCCATCATCCGTGTCAAGCTCCCACCCATGGTCGATAGTGAAAATGCCGAAAATGAATTGTTTATGGAACAGAGGGAATTCTTTCAGCTATGTCTCTCGTTTTCCAGACCAGCTGACTTTCTGCTGTATCTGATCTCCAAAATATCAAATATGACCGAAATAATGCTTTTGGTGTCCAGATATCCATGCCGTTCCCCCCTCCCAAGGTCGACAGTGAAAATACCGAAAAGGAATTTTTTTATGGAAAACAAGGGAATTTTCTGTGCCGACTCTCCGTTTCCTGAATTCAAGTGACTTTTAGGGTATCGCGATCTCCTAAATAATAAATCTTACCAAAATAATACTTTTTGAGTCCAGCTATACATGCCGTTTCTCCCACCCAAGGTCGATAGTGAAAATACCGAAAAGGAATTTTTTTACGGAAAACAAGGGAATTTTCTGTGCCGACTCTCCGTTTCCTGACTTTAACTGACTTTTAGGGTACCGCGGTCTCATAAAAAATAAATCTAAACAAAATAAACCTTTTTGAGTCCACTTATCAATGCCGTTTCTCCCACCCAAGGTCGATAGTGAAAATACCGAAAAGGAATTTTTTTTTTGAAAACAAGGGAATTTTCTGTGCCGACTCTCTGTTTCCTAAATTCAACTGACTTTTAGGGTCTCGCGATCTCCTAAATAGTAAATCTAACAGAAATAATACTTTTGGAGTCCACTTATCCATGCTGTTTCTCCCACCCAAGGTCGATAGTGAAAATACCGAAAAGGAATTTTTTTTTAGAAAACAAGGGAATTTTCTATGCCGACTCTCCGTTTCCTGAATTCAACTGACTTTTAGGGTATCGCGATCTCCTTTATAGTAAATCTAACCGGGGGCCAATACTTTTGGAGTCCACTTATCCAGGTCAAGCTTTCCCACCCATGGTCGATAGTGAAAATGCCGAAATGAATTGCTTATGGAAATGTACAGGAATTTTCAGGCTAGCGTCTCTCGTTTCCAGATCCAGCCAACTTTCGTGGTATCGTGATTCCAAAATATCAAATATGACCGAAATAATGCTCTTTGGTGTCCACATATTCATGCTGCCTCCTCCCAAGGTCGACAAGGAAAATACCTAAAAGGAATTTTTTATGGAAAACAAGGAATTCTTCATGCCGACTCTCCGCTTCGAATTCAAGTGACTTTTAGGTATCGCGATCTCCTAAATAATAAATCTAACCAAAATAATACTTTTGAGTCCACCTATACATGCCGCTTTCTCCCACCTAAGGTCGTATAGTGAAAATAATTTAAAAGGAATTTTTTTACGGAAAACAAGGGAATTTTCTGTGCCGACTCTCCGTTTCCTGAATTCAAGTGACTTTTAGGGTATCGCGATCTCCTAAATAATAAATCTAACCGAAATAATACTTTTTGAGTCCACTTATCCATGATGTTTCTCCCACCCAAGGTCGATAGTGAAAATACCGAAAAGGAATTTTTTTATGGAAAACAAGGGAATTTTCTGTGCCGACTCTCTGTTTCCTGAATTCAACTGACTTTTAGGGTCTCGCGATCTCCTAAATAGTAAATCTAACCGAAATAATACTTTTGGAGTCCACTTATCCATGCCGTTTGTCCCACCCAAGGTCGATAGTGAAAATACCGAAAAGGAATTTTTTTATGGAAAACAAGGGAATTTTTCTCAAGGCTTCGACTTTCTCTCGTTTCTAATTCAATCGACTTTTAGGGTTCGCGATCTCCTAAATAGTAAATCTAACCGAAATAATACTTTTGGAGTCCACTTATCCATGCTGTTTCTCCCACCCAAGGTCGATAGTGAAAATACCGAAAAGGAATTTTTTTGTAGAAAACAAGGGAATTTTCTATGCCGACTCTCCGTTTCCTGAATTCAACTGACTTTTAGGGTATCGCGATCTCCTTTATAGCAAATCTAACCGAAATAATACTTTTGGAGTCCACTTATCCGTGTCGTTTCTCCCACCCATGGTCGATAGTGAAAATGCCGAAAATGAATTGTTTATGGAACAACAGGGAATTTTCTGTGCCATGTCTCTGTTTCCAGAATTCAGCCGACTTTCAGGGTATCGTGATCTCCAAAATATCAAATATGACCGAAATAATACTTTTGGAGTCCACATTTCCCCATGCCGTTTCTCCCAAGGTCGCATAAAGGAAAATACCGCGCGGAATTTTTTTATGGAAAACAAGGGAATTTTCTCGTGCTTCACTCTCCGTTTCCCGAATTCAAGTGACTTTAGGTATCGCGATCTCCTAAATAATAAATCTAACCAAAATAATACTTTTTGAGTCCACCTATACATGCCGTTTCTCCCACCCAAGGTCGATAGTGAAAATACCGAAAAGGAATTTTTTTTACGGAAAACAAGGGAATTTTCTGTGCCGACTCTCCATTTCCTGAATTCAAGTGACTTTTAGGGTATCGCGATCTCCTAAATAATAAATCTAACCGAAATAATACTTTTTGAGTCCACTTATCCATGCCGTTTCTCCCACCCAAGGTCGATAGTGAAAATACCGAAAAGGAATTTTTTTTTGGAAAACAAGGGAATTTTCTGTGCCGACTCTCTGTTTCCTGAATTCAACTAACTTTTAGGGTCTCGCGATCTCCTAAATAGTAAATCTAACCGAAATAAAACTTTTGGAGTCCACTTATCCATGCTGTTTCTCCCACCCAAGGTCGATAGTGAAAATACCGAAAAGCAATTTTTTTGTGGAAAACAAGGGAATTTTCTATGCCGACTCTCCGTTTCCTGAATTCAACTGACTTTTTGGGTATCGCGATCTCCTATATAGTAAATCTAACCGAAATAATACTTTTGGAGTCCACTTATCCGTGTCGTTTCTCCCACCCATGGTCGATAGTGAAAATGCCGAAAATGAATTGTTTATGGAACGGCAGGGAATTTTCTGTGCCGTGTCTCTGTTTCCAGAATTCAGCCAACTTTCAGGGTATCGTGATCTCCAAAATATCAAATATGACCGAAATAATGCCTTTGGTGTCCACATATCCATGCCGTTCCCCCCTCCCAAGGTCGACAGTGAAAATACCGAAAAGGAATTTTTTTATGGAAAACAAGGGAATTTTCTGTGCCGACTCTTCGTTTCCTGAATTCAAGTGACTTTTAGGGTATCGCGATCTCCTAAATAATAAATCTAACCAAAATAATACTTTTTGAGTCCACCTATACATGCCGTTTCTCCCACCCAAGGTCGATAGTGAAAATACCGAAAAGGAATTTTTTTTACGAAAAACAAGGGAATTTTCTGTGCCGACTCTCCGTTTCCTGAATTCAAGTGACTTTTAGGGTATCGCGATCTCCTAAATAATAAATCTAACCGAAATAATACTTTTGAGTCCACTTATCCATGATAAGCCCCACCCAAGGTCGATAGTGAAAATACCGAAAATGAATTTTTTTATGGAAAACAAGGGAATTTTCTATGCCGACTCTCCGTTTCCTGAATTCAAGTGACTTTTAGGGTATCGCGATCTCCTAAATAATAAATCTAACCGAAATAATACTTTTTGAGTCCACTTATCCATGCCGTTTCTCCCACCCAAGGTCGATAGTGAAAATACCGAAAAGGAATTTTTTTATGGGAAACAAGGGAATTTTCTGTGCCGACTCTCTGTTTCCTGAATTCAACTGACTTTTAGGGTCTCGCGATCTCCTAAATAGTAAATCTAACCGAAATAATACTTTTGGAGTCCACTTATCCATGCTGTTTCTCCCACCCAAGGTCGATAGTGAAAATACCGAAAAGGAATTTTTTTGGGGAAAACAAGGGAATTTTCTATGCCGACTCTCCGTTTCCTGAATTCAACTGACTTTTAGGGTATCGCGATCTCCTATATAGTAAATCTAACCGAAATAATACTTTTGGAGTCCACTTATCCGTGTCGTTTCTCCCACCCATGGTCGATAGTGAAAATGCCGAAAATGAATTGTTTATGGAACAGCAAGGAATTTTCTGTGCCATGTCTCTGTTTCCAGAATTCAGCCGACTTTCAGGGTATCGGGATCTCCAAAATATCAATTATGACCGAAATAATGCTTTTGGTGTCCACATTTCCATGCCGTTCCCCCCTCCCAAGGTCGACAGTGAAAATACCGAAAAGGAATTTTTTTATGGAAAACAAGGGAATTTTCTGTGCCGACTCTCCGTTTCCTGAATTCAAGTGACTTTTGGTATCGCGATCTCCTAAATAATAAATCTAACCGAAATAATACTTTTTGAGTCCACTTATCCAAGCCGTTTCTCCCACCCAAGGTCGATAGTGAAAATACCGAAAAGGAATTTTTTTATGGAAAACAAGGGAATTTTCTGTGCCGACTCTCTGTTTCCTGAATTCAACTGACTTTTAGGGTCTCGCGATCTCCTAAATAGGAAATCTAACCGAAATAATACTTTTGGAGTCCACTTATCCATGCTGTTTCTCCCACCCAAGGTCGATAGTGAAAATACCGAAAAGGAATTTTTTTGTGGAAAACAGGGGAATTTTCTATGCCGACTCTCCGTTTCCTGAATTCAACTGACTTTTAGGGTATCGCGATCTCCTAAATAATAAATCTAACCGAAATAATACTTTTTGAGTCCACTTATCCAAGCCGTTTCTCCCACCCAAGGTCGATAGTGAAAATACCGAAAAGGAATTTTTTTATGGAAAACAAGGGAATTTTCTGTGCCGACTCTCTGTTTCCTGAATTCAACTGACTTTTAGGGTCTCGCGATCTCCTAAATAGGAAATCTAACCGAAATAATACTTTTGGAGTCCACTTATCCATGCTGTTTCTCCCACCCAAGGTCGATAGTGAAAATACCGAAAAGGAATTTTTTTGTGGAAAACAGGGGAATTTTCTCCGTGCCATGTCTCTCAAGTTCTTAATTCAGCTTCGACTTTCAAGGTATCGCGGATTTCCAAAATATCAAATATGACCGAAATAATGCTTTTGGTGTCCAGATATCCATGCCGTTCCCCCCTCCCAAGGTCGACAGTGAAAATACCGAAAAGGAATTTTTTTATGGAAAACAAGGGAATTTTCTGTGCCGACTCTCCATTTCCTGAATTCAAGTGACTTTTAGGGTATCGCGATCTCCTAAATAATAAATCTAACCAAAATAATACTTTTTGAGTCCACCTATACATGCCGTTTCTCCCACCCAAGGTCGATAGTGAAAATACCGAAAAGGAATTTTTTTTACGGAAAACAAGGGAATTTTCTGTGCCGACTCTCCGTTTCCTCAATTCAAGTGACTTTTAGGGTATCGCGATCTCCTAAATAATAAATCTAACCGAAATAATACTTTTTGAGTCCACTTATCCATGCCGTTTCTCCCACCCAAGGTCGATAGTGAAAATACCGAAAAGGAATTTTTTTTTGGAAAACAAGGGAATTTTCTGTGCCGACTCTCTGTTTCCTGAATTCAACTAACTTTTAGGGTCTCGCGATCTCCTAAATAGTAAATCTAACCGAAATAAAACTTTTGGAGTCCACTTATCCATGCTGTTTCTCCCACCCAAGGTCGATAGTGAAAATACCGAAAAGCAATTTTTTTGTGGAAAACAAGGGAATTTTCTATGCCGACTCTCCGTTTCCTGAATTCAACTGACTTTTTGGGTATCGCGATCTCCTATATAGTAAATCTAACCGAAATAATACTTTTGGAGTCCACTTATCCGTGTCGTTTCTCCCACCCATGGTCGATAGTGAAAATGCCGAAAATGAATTGTTTATGGAACGGCAGGGAATTTTCTGTGCCGTGTCTCTGTTTCCAGAATTCAGCCAACTTTCAGGGTATCGTGATCTCCAAAATATCAAATATGACCGAAATAATGCCTTTGGTGTCCACATATCCATGCCGTTCCCCCCTCCCAAGGTCGACAGTGAAAATACCGAAAAGGAATTTTTTTATGGAAAACAAGGGAATTTTCTGTGCCGACTCTTCGTTTCCTGAATTCAAGTGACTTTTAGGGTATCGCGATCTCCTAAATAATAAATCTAACCAAAATAATACTTTTTGAGTCCACCTATACATGCCGTTTCTCCCACCCAAGGTCGATAGTGAAAATACCGAAAAGGAATTTTTTTTACGGAAAACAAGGGAATTTTCTGTGCCGACTCTCCGTTTCCTGAATTCAAGTGACTTTTAGGGTATCGTGATCTCCTAAATAATAAATCTAACCGAAATAATACTTTTTGAGTCCACTTATCCATGATGTTTCTCCCACCCAAGGTCGATAGTGAAAATACCGAAAAGGAATTTTTTTATGGAAAACAAGGGAATTTTCTGTGCCGACTCTCCGTTTCCTGAATTCAAGTGACTTTTAGGGTATCGCGATCTCCTAAATAATAAATCTAACCAAAATAATACTTTTTGAGTCCACCTATCCCTGCCGTTTCTCCCACCCAAGGTCGATAGTGAAAATACCGAAAAGGAATTTTTTTTACGGAAAACAAGGGAATTTTCTGTGCTGACTCTCCCTTTCCTGAATTCAAGTGACTTTTAGGGTATCGCGATCTCCTAAATAATAAATCTAACCGAAATAATACTTTTTGGAGTCCACTTATCCATGCCGTTTCTCCCACCCAAGGTCGATAGTGAAAATACCGAAAAGGAATTTTTTTATGGAAAACAAGGGAATTTTCGTACATGTTCGCCTTAATTCAGCCGACTTTCAGGTATCGATCTCCAAATATCAAATATGACCGAAATAATGCTTTTGGTGTCCACATTTCCATGCCGCTTCCTCCCAAGGTCGGTATGAAAATACCTCAAAAGGAATTTTTTATGGAAAAAATGCGAATTTTCTCTCACGACTCTCCGTTTCCTGAATTAAAGACTTTTAGGGTATCGCGATTCTAAATAATAAATCTAACCGAATAATACTTTTGAGTCCACATATCCATGCCGTTCCCCCCTCCCAACTTCGACAGTGAAAATACCGAAAAGGAATTTTTTTATGGAAAACAAGGGAATTTTCTGTGCCGACTCTCCGTTTCCTGAATTCAAGTGACTTTTAGGGTATCGCGATCTCCTAAATAATAAATCTAACCAAAATAATACTTTTTGAGTCCACCTATACATGCCGTTTCTCCCACCCAAGGTCGATAGTGAAAATACCGAAAAGGAATTTTTTTTACGGAAAACAAGGGAATTTTCTGTGCCGACTCTCCGTTTCCTGAATTCAAGTGACTTTTAGGGTATCGTGATCTCCTAAATAATAAATCTAACCGAAATAATACTTTTTGAGTCCACTTATCCATGATGTTTCTCCCACCCAAGGTCGATAGTGAAAATACCGAAAAGGAATTTTTTTATGGAAAACAAGGGAATTTTCTGTGCCGACTCTCTGTTTCCTGAATTCAACTGACTTTTAGGGTCTCGCGATCTCCTAAATAGTAAATCTAACCGAAATAATACTTTTGGAGTCCACTTATCCATGCTGTTTCTCCCACCCAAGGTCGATAGTGAAAATACCGAAAAGGAATTTTTTGTGGAAAACAAGGAATTTTCTGTGCCGACTCTCCGTTTCCTGAATTCAACTGACTTTTAGGGTCTCGCGATCTCCTAAATAGTAAATCTAACCGAAATAATACTTTTGGAGTCCACTTATCCATGCTGTTTCTCCCACCCAAGGTCGATAGTGAAAATACCGAAAAGCAATTTTTTTGTGGAAAACAAGGGAATTTCTATGCCGACTCTCCGTTTCCAGAATTCAACTGACTTTTAGGGTATCGCCATCTCCTATATAGTAAATCTAACCGAAATAATACTTTTGGAGTCCACTTATCCGTGTCCTTTCTCCCACCCATGGTCGATAGTGAAAATGCCGAAAATGAATTGTTTATGGAACAGTAGGGAATTTTCTGTGCCATGTCTCTGTTTCCAGAATTCAGCCGACTTTCAGGGTATCGGGATCTCCAAAATATCAAATATGACCGACATAATGCTTTTGGTGTCCAGATATCCATGCCGTTCCCCCCTCCCAAGGTCGACAGTGAAAATACCGAAAATGAATTTTTTTATGGAAAACAAGGGAATTTTCTGTGCCGACTCTCCGTTTCCTGAATTCAAGTGACTTTTAGGGTATCGCGATCTCCTAAATAATAAATCTAACCGAAATAACACTTTTTGAGTCCACTTATCCATGCCGTTTCTCCCACCCAAGGTCGATAGTGAAAATACCTAAAAGGAATTTTTTAATGGAAAACAAGCGAATTTTCTGTGCCGACTCTCTGTTTCCTGAATTCAACTGACTTTTAGGGTCTCGCGAACTCCTAAATAGTAAATCTAACCGAAATAATACTTTTGGAGTCCACTTATCCATGCTGTTTCTCCCACCCAAGGTCGATAGTGAAAATACCGAAAAGGAATTTTTTTGTGGAAAACAAGGGAATTTTCTATGCCGACTCTCCGTTTCCTGAATTCAACTGACTTTTAGGGTATCGCGATCTCCTTTATAGTAAATCTAACCGAAATAATACTTTTGGAGTCCACTTATCCGTGTCGTTTCTCCCACCCATGGTCGATAGTGAAAATGCCGAAAATGAATTGCTTATGGAACAGTAGGGAATTTTCAGGTCGACCTCGTTTCGAATTCAATCGATTTCTTAGGTCTCGCGTAACTCCTAAATAAGAAATCTAACCGGCCAATACTTTTGGAGTCCACTTATCCATGCTGTTTCTCCCACCCAAGGTCGATAGTGAAAATACGGAAAAGGAATTTTTTTGTGGAAACAAGGGAATTTTCTATGCCGACTCTCCGTTTCCTGAATTCAACTGACTTTTAGGGTATCGCGATCTCCTTTATAGTAAATCTAACCGAAATAATACTTTTGGAGTCCACTTATCCGTGTCGTATCTCCCACCCAAGGTCGATAGTGCAAATACCGAAAAGGAATTGCTATAACAAAGAGGAATTTTCAAAAGGCTGCCTCTCGTTTCTGTGAATTCAGCTTCACTTTCGTGGTATCGTAGATCTCCTAAATAGTAAATATAACCGAAATAATACTTTTGGAGTCCACTTATCCATGCTGTTTCTCCCACTCAAGGTCGATAGTGAAAATACCGAAAAGGAATTTTTTTGTGGAAAACAAGGGAATTTTCTATGCCGACTCTCCGTTTCCTGAATTCAACTGACTTTTAGGGTATCACGATCTCCTATATAGTAAGTCTAACCGAAATAATACTTTTGAGTCCACTTATCCATGCCGTTTCTCCCACCCAAGGTCGACAGTGAAAATACCGAAAATGAATTTTTTTATGGAAAACAAGGGAATTTTCTCGTTTGATTTCTCTGTCAATTCAATCGATTTCAGGTCTCGCGATTCCTAAATAGTAAATCTAACCGAAATAATACTTTGGAAGTCCACTTATCCATGCCGTTTCTCCCACCCAAGGTCGATAGTGAAAATACCGAAAAGGAATTTTTTTGTGGAAAACAAGGGAATTTTCTTATGCCACTTCCGCTTCCCAATTCAACTCGACTTTTAGGGTATCGCGATCTCCTTTATAGTAAATCTAACCGAAATAATACTTTTGGAGTCCACTTATCCGTGTCGTATCTCCCACCCATGGTCGATAGTGAAAATTCCGAAAATGAATTGTTTATGGAACAGTAGGGAATTTTCTGTGCCATGTCTCTGTTTCCAGAATTCAGTTGACTTTCAGGGTATCGGGATCTCCAAAATATCAAATATGACCGAAATAATGCTTTTCGTGTCCACATATCCATGCCGTTCCCCCCTCCCAAGGTCGACAGTGAAAATACCGAAAATGAATTTTTTTATGGAAAACAAGGGAATTTTCTATGCCGACTCTCCGTTTCCCGAATTCAAGTGACTTTTAGGGTATCGCGATCTCCTAAATAATAAATCTAACCGAAATAATACTTTTTGAGTCCACTTATCCCTGCCGTTTCTCCCACCCATGGTCGATAGTGAAAATACCGAAAAGGAATTTTTTTATGGAAAACAGGGGAATTTTCTGTGCCGACTCTCTGTTTTCTGAATTCAACTGACTTTTAGGGTCTCGCGATCTCCTAAATAGTAAATCTAACCGAAATAATACTTTTGGAGTCCACTTATCCATGATGTTTCTCCCACCCAAGGTCGATAGTGAAAATACCGAAAAGGAATTTTTTTATGGAAAACAAGGGAATTTTCTGTGCCGACTCTCCGTTTCCTGAATT
>JAOPUP010000802.1:0-31217 GCA_026873135.1 Eucalyptus urophylla | reverse complement strand
CGTTGTATATTTGCATCGATTACAGGCAACTCAACAAAGCTTCTATCAAGAATAAGTACCATTGCCAAGAATTGATGATTTGTTTGACCAACTCTGAGAAGATTCAGTGTTCTCCAAGATAGATTTGAGAGATATATAAAACAATTAAGGATCAAGAAAGAGGACATCTTGAAGACGGCGTTCCAAACCATGTACAACCACTATGAGTTTCTAGTGATGCCATTTGGACTGACTAATACCCCAGCTGCTTTTGTGAGTCTAATCAACCGAGTGTTCAAGACGTACTTGGATAGTTTTGTCATAGTGTTCATTGATAACATATTGGCATACTCAAAGGATCCAGGGGAGCATGAACAACACTTGAGCATGGGATATCTCCTAGATTCTTGATAGGACAGATGTTTAAGTAAAGAATGAATTCCTTCATGTTCATAGTTAAGGCAAAGCAAAGATTTTGTTATTGATCTACCATCGACATGTTTAGGTCGAGTAATCATAAGGTCTTGATGCCAGGCATCCGTCTATACGAGGTTTAGGTTATTTATTTATTGAGTTTTCAACTCATTTGTTGTTGTTTAATCTTTTTCAAGCCAATTGGTATGAGTCTTCCACCATCTTGTTTTGGTCTCCCTATATATATGGAGGTTGTGGTGTTGGACGTGAGGATGCTACAACCGACATCCTCTTCTAGTGCCGTACCACAATGGTGTAGGTGGACGAGGGCATGGAGTACTTGATTCCCCATCTATATGTGGCCTATTTCGCTTGGGTTGACGAGGACTTCTACGGTCCTCGTTGTGGGTTTCAACAGTCTGCATCACGGATCAGTGTTGCCCCCTCTTGATACACCGTGGACGACCTTGAGTCCAACCCCGACTATGACCCAAAGTTCAAGCCCTAGCCCTAAGGACACCAGCTTTTGATGGGAACCACTTTTGGTAACCGCCCTTGTAGAAAGAGTTAAGACTAACCCCTACCTCCTTATATTTTTTTGTGCGGGGAATGGCCCTAAAGAAGTGGGCTTGTCAATAAATCATTCCAATTTATATATGAAGTATATAAAATGTATAATTCATGTGTGTTTTCCTTACTATCCATTTGACGTTGTTGATTAGGTGATGGAGTTGCACGCTTCTGCATGTGCTTAATGGAAAGATAAAAATCAATGGGATGGCAACGCCTCCTAGGACGTTGCAAATTAATCCTGACGAAGCGGTTATTGTGTTTCCACAACAATAGAAGGTCCGGGGCGTGACAAGCAAGATGCTAGAATTCAAAGAGTACAAACCACAACTTGTTTGGCAAGGATAGTATTGCAAGCAAATTCGTCGCGAGGGATGTACATACCAACGCTAGTAGGAACTGACCACGCTATGTCATGTGCGAACCGCTATTCTTTATCGATTCAGTATCGCCGGCAAGGAAACATACTATGCCGTTGAAGAATAAGTCCGAATATGAGATTTGCCTTTAGAGAGTAGTTTTAGCTGTAGTAGGGTTAGGGAAATTTTTGAGCTTTCGAGATCTATCTAATCACCATTTGAATGTCAAAATCTACTCGTTTCATAATGCCGAACGGGTGTTAATCACAGAACCGTAACCATATGATTATCGTTAATCCTTAATTTAGAAGAGGCTTTCGATCTGTAGAGGAGATGTTGAAACTTGCCAGTCTTTCTTCCAATTGCTGAATTATTGCCATCAACTATAGAATTGCATCATATGCTAAATCGGACTAGTCTCCTTCGGACGAGACACTTCCTGCCATCAATCAGAAAATTCGTCTTGATATCTACGTAGATGGTCATTGTCATTTCCAAATCCTCAAGGTACCCAACGTAGAAAAATGACATCTGAGATTTTATTCGATATAAGCCGTTAAGTTTTTATGGTACTAGTAATTGGGTCGATCCGACGAAATGGGTTGCCCCTGCCGGACAAAAGAGGGGGAGGCACGCAACGCCACATCTTTCTTCCCATCATTCTCTCACCGATATGCTAATTCTGTCCAGCTCTTAAAATCCCAAATGGTGAATTCGGTTAGGGGATTTCAATTAAAAAACCAATAAGAGAATACATATTTAGAGGAGAAAAAGATGGAAAATGGACGTAGTAGGTAACCCAAAATTTCCCAAAAAAAAGAAAAGATGAATCGTTACCAAAATTACCACCTAGGCATGGGCAGAGACCGATTTTCTATAGATTCAGGATACGATTTTCCCACCTCTTTTTTGCTTCTTTTGCTTCTTGTATTCATCGTATAAACTAAGAGCCCTCGTTGTACGATCTAACTCGCTCCTCAATCTCTCATTCTCTTTTATGTCGTGCAGGAGCATATAATGTTCTGATAGCTTCTTTTTCACCTCGCCTTCGTTGAGTGAACTTGCTTCCTCCAGAATACGGTCCACACTGGATGTGGCCGCTCCTTCACTCGCACGTTTCCTCTTGTTGCTCGATTTCATAGCATTGCTCTTCAGGCTGAAGGATTCCCGTTCAAGTGACAAGTCCAGGAACGCTCGTTGAGGGGACAGCATGGAGAAATAAGCTTGGGTAGGAGCAATGCTCAAGTTAGCAATGCCTGAAGCCATAGTTGAAATTGTTGGATGATAATGTTTTGTTAGAAGGTTGAGTTCCCAAAGCACGGAAGCTAGCGCACCACTTTGATTAGGGTCCAAGGCATATGGTTGATATTTCTGCAAAACAGTAATTGTTATGAGAGAGATTGTTCGTAGTTTACGCGGCAACACAAAAGGGTATATGAAACCAAGTGATCTGATATGACAGAATCATGCGAGAAATTGGTCCTTTATTGAGCAGAGCTTAAATAAAGGTGAAGCCTATGAGAGTGCACTCTAGTCATGCAGATGGCAAAACATCGCTATGACTGGGAGCATGTAAGATAAGCACGCCCAATGCTCGTCAGAAAGACCGCCACCATAGCTTCTCAACAGACATTTGCAATGACAACTGAAAAAATGGATCTAGAAAGCAACAACAATCCTACTGATGATTAAGTTTAGTTTCATGATAGCAAAGGTACATAGCAGCTCGATAGTCAGTCATCGGATCTTTCCTGTTGTTAGATGAGATAACCAACAAAGTTCACTAATGTTATCGCCTCGAAGCTTGAATAGAAGACATTTGACACATACACAAATGCGTGCACATATAATTTCTGCATACCCTGTTGATGATTAAGTTTAGTTTCATGATAATGGACCTATTGCTAGCCATCTTGCTGAGCAATTCAAAGAGTACCTGGAATGCATAGTAGACTGTCTGCATTCTTTGCATGACATGATAATTCTCTCAAAGGGATGATTATTTTTCAACATGACAGGAATGGTCAGAAGAAATATACCCTCCATATGCCAACCGACCTGGATATGTCATTCTCGAGTGATATTGCTAAGTTTATCAACATAGAAACCGAAGCCTCAGCGTGAGTTTATCCAACGCCTGTGTGGTTTTCGTAATAGTATATATCCTCCGAGCTTCTCATTAGTTGCTGAACTGTTATATTTTTTGTTTGTGGGTAGCTCTTCAAGATGTAGGACGTGAGCATGGGGATATGGCTGTAGCAATTCAACAGTTCTGTGCCGGTACAGTACTCACACAGCTGGAAATTTTGCCAATATGGTTGCATGGAAGACTACTACACTGCACATTACCAGTCTCGTAGGCAGATGATCTGCTTGTGGGACAAATTGGCGAGGGGTCAAGCCCAATGCTGCAACTTTAGATGACGGAGTAACAGACAAATCTCGTCTTTAAGATTTAGCCGTACATAGTCCTCTTTGGCTTCTTGTAATTAAGCTTGCAGTTGGTTAGTTCTGTTAATCATGAAATAGGTCAGGCTGGCAATCCCAGTAGAGAATGAGATGAAGAAATTTTGACTGGGATATATTGTACCATTGCACCGGCTGTTTAATCGAGCTGAGTAATCTTGGTTAGGTCATCTTGAAGGGAGTCCATTTTGCACAACTGGGCAAATCTCTTCATTTAGGATGGAGTAGGCTATAGAGCGAAGCATCAACCAATAGGCTGAAATGGAAAAGATGGGTTCCGGTCTATGCCTTGGAGTTTCGATCTCGGTTCTGCTCGACATCATAGTCTGTAGGCTGAATACGCTTGAACTGGACCAAATAATGTCATCTCTATTTTTTCAATTTTGATGACCAAATTGTTACTCCGATCCAGAAAACTGGTGAGTTCAATGGATGAAATTTGCACTTTTACAAAGTCCCTCACTCCTTTGGGTAACCCAAATGCATTGCGGGCATCGGTCTTATGGAATTCACATAATGAAGGCCAATAGGGGTCCAACTGAATCCGGATTCAAAAAGGTATTTACTTGCTGCCCCAGCCAAACCACCACTTTCTCATTGCTGTAGTCCGCTCGAACTTCTTTTGTCTTTTGTGACAGCTTGATTTGGGCCGTACAACCTGCAAGCCTTTGTATAGGCCATGTATTGGGTGTGTTGAAAGTGCCTATAAATATCATCAAGTGAATTGAAAATTCTAAAATTTATCACAGATATACAATTAGATCCTAAAATTTTCAAAAAATCAGTCAAATTCTGAAACTTATCACAAAAATATAATTGAATCTTAAAATTTTCAAAAAGTGCAATTAAATCCTAATCTTGTTAGGTTCGTGCAATCAAATCTTTCATTTAATTCCGTCCAACTTGATAAACAGAAAATGTAAACAAGTTTTATGACCTGATTGCATCAATTTGATAAATTTTAGGATTTGATTGTACTATTGTGACAAATTTTAGGATTTCATTATACTTTTAAAAGTTTTATGAATCAATTGCACTCAAGTGGTATGCTTTAGGATTTGTATACTTATCCCAAATCATTATCATTGAAAAACAATTGAGTGCTGCCGTTGGTGAGTTCATGGACACGATATTTTTAACGTAGGTGTGTAATGAGCAGCATGGATGGGTTAAAATTTCTCGATTCAAATTTTCTCAGCATTTAGGAAGAAATTCCTATATAATCTTAGTCGGAGACTTTGAAGAACCAAATGAGACTGTGTATGTGAAGTTCATTAGAACTTTGTATTTTAAGCGATTTAATATACATGCGATTGTTTGAATTCAGCACATACTATGTGGTTTTGGCTACAACCATAGCGCCACATGGCTTGCTCATGGACGGATTTTATCCAGCAATTTAATTTTTAAGGTTTTTAAGCAAAATTAATTCTGCGTCTCTACGTCTTATGCATGTTTTGGAAATAAATCACTAATCAATATTGTAATGATTGTTGAAAAATATTAAATGTTTGAAAATAAGTGTTTTTATATACAAATATACTCTATTTCGAATTACTTATATAATATATGAATAGATATAATGGTTTATTATGGAGTTTTGAAAGAATTAAAAATGCAGGGTTATCTGTTTCATATTTGATGAATAAATATAATTAAGAGATCAACACAAAATATCCTTTATCAAAATATGAAATTCCAAAAAAAAAAATATTATAATAAAATTACTCGTAAAGGGTTTTATAACAAATTGCTTGTATTTCAACATGCACGGTAAACACAATTATCACGAATAAAAGTTTGGATACTCATTATCACGAAACCTTTGGTTGTACTTCTTAAGTGCGTGATATTAACAAATTGATAAAGAAAACGTGATGGTCCATATTTACATTTAAATGACAAACACTCGTCGAATCTTTCATGTTCTCAGATGAGATAACCAACGAAGTTCACTACACATGCACACACGCATGCACTTATAATTTCTGCATACCCTATTGATGATTAAGTTCACTTTCATTATAATCGACCTTTTGCTATGCTTCTTGCCGAACAAGTTGAAGAGTACATTGAATGTGCGTAGCGGTAGATCGTCTGCATTCTTTGCAGGACACGATAATTCTCTCAAAGTGATGATTATTGTCCAACATTACAGGAATGGCCAGAAGAAATATTCCCTCCATATGCCATCGGACCTGGATATGTCATTTCGAGTGATATTGCTAAGTTTATCGTTTCTCAACATGGAATCCAAGGCCCCATGGTGAGTTCATCCAACGCCTGTGTGGTTTTCATAAGAATATATATCCTCCAAGCTTTTCTTATTAATTGCTGAACCTTCATATGTTTTGCCTGTGGGTAGCTCTTCATGATGGAGGATGTAAGCATGGGGATCCGGGCGGAGCAATTCGACAGTTCTGTGCCGGTACAGGACTCACACAGCTGGAAATTTTGCCAATATGGTTGCTTGGAAGACTATTACATTGCACATTACCAGTATCCTAGGCAGATGATCTGCTTGTGTGAAAATTGGCGAGGGGTCAAGCCCAATGCTGCAACTTTAGATGACGAGTAAGAGACGAATGTCGTCTTAAAGGTTTAGCCGTAGGTAGTCCTCTTCGGCTTCTTGTAATTAAGTTTGCAGCTGGTTAGTTCCGTTATATAATGAAATAGGTCGGGCTGGCAATCCTAGGAGAGAACGTGATAAAGAAATTTTGACTGGGATATATTGTACCAATGCACTGTCTGTTTGATCTACTAAGAAAACTTCCCAATATGCTTAGAAGATTGACAAAACCTTCCACTAGTGTTTTGTGATTCTGATGATAAAATTTCTGAGTGATATTCTTGGAGCAAATCGGTTCAGATTTTGTTTTGAATATCATTACACTTGGACTTGTTTGTTATATCAAAATGTTGCAGTTGTCTTTGTCAAAGTCAGTGATGTTAATTTGAATTGTATGAGGACAATAGTAAAGCTTGCGTAAGTTTTGTCAAGACAACGTAGATCTTCAAACATTACGAGAAGCTTTCAGAACTTCATAATCAATAAGGATTATATGAAGTGCGACAAATAGTAATTTGGCTCAATTTTCTATCCTTATATATATTGATTGTCTATCTATCCAGGAATGGTGAAAACCAATGTTATCCTCCTTCTCTCAAGGATTCGTGATTCAATTAATCATTTGGAGACGATACTTTCTCTCCTAATGAGGAACTCTACTTATTGAAACCTAACATATATTTTATGGGTAACAAAATTAAAGGGAGATTCTAATCTTATAATCCAAACAGCGATTAGATCTTCTCATATCCTTCATGTCCAATAGGTTGATTGGATGAATGATCCTTAGAAGTATTATCCATTGGTCAACTTGGAAATCAAGGAGTATAAAAGGAGATCATGGTGCTGAAGGAACTACAAGATCTAAAGTCTAAAATTCCAAATTTCAAAGAGAGCCTCAATACTTTCATTCTTGTCTTTGTAAGTTGAAATTGTAATCTTTGAGTGGTAGTTGTTTAGAGTGACTGTGTGAGATCAAAAGATACAATCACACATACTGAGTAGTGAGTACTCAGATTCTAAAATCTCTTATTGGTTCTCTTGTGAAATCCAACCAATATGCTATCGAAGTGGGAGAGTAAATGCATGCTTGCTATTAATCGAACCACTATAAGTGTTGTATACAATCTTCTTTATCCCTTAACCTCTCTTTTATTCTATTTGATAATTTATTGTACGCAGAAAGATCTCATCACTGCAAAGTTCTTCATCAGACGTTATTCCTTCCTGTTATTGAACTTGGTCATTTTTAAATTATGCTTTAATTGTGTATAATTACCTATTTACTCTCCTCTATGTGATGGTTCTAGCTGCATCATGATCAAGCTGAGTAATTTTGGTTCGGTCATCTTGAATGGAATCCATTTTGCACTACCGGGCAAATGTCTTCAGGTCGTTGCCGTAAGTTCCATTCTCGGTTCCGTTTGACATCATAGTCTGCAGGCTGAATTTGCTTGAACTGGACCAAATAATGTCGCCTCTCTATTCTCAATAATTGTTATTCCTCCAAAAATCCAGCGATTTAAATGGATGAAATTTGCACTTTTACAAATCGGGCATCCTATCCAATCCCACACTCCTCCGGATAAGATTTACTTGGATCCGAGTCCATGGCCCAAATCCATTGTCTGCATCGATCATATGGAATTCACATAACGATGGCCAATCCATGTTGAATCATGTTCTAGACAGATTCTGAGCCACTCCTCCATTGGCCGCCAGCTGAACCTCCTTTTTCCCATTACTCTAGACCACTCAACTAGTTTGTCTTTTGTGCCAGTTTTATTTGGACGGTGCAACCCGCCAGCCTTGGTGATAGTCATGTTGCGGCCATTGCCTTTTCACGAATCACGTTGATCTGTCGACTCGTTCATATGTTGAATGTGTCTATAAATATCATTGTAATATAAAAACACGTGAGCTTGTCATTGGCAGGTTCTTGGCCCCGATGTTGCCGACACAGGTGTGGACTACGCATTGGCACAGTTGGGTCAAATTTTTCAATGTGAATTTTGTAAAGCAATTAGGAAGAAACTACTTTATTAGAATGGTACAACACCCTAGCCCTCATGATGATCATGTTTAGGCCATTGCCATTTCACAAATCACGTCGATCTATCAACTCTTTCGTATGTTAAGTGGACTTGTAAATATCATTATCATATGTGTGGAATTGTGGTCTATGGAGGATTTGTGGTCCAAAGGTTGCCGACAAAGGTGTGGAATTGGCATTGGCACAGTTGAGTTAAATTTTGTCAAAGGGAATTTTGTCAACAATTAGGAAGAATATGCTTTATTAGGACGGTACAACCCCCAAGCCTCTGTGGAGGTCATGTTTTGGCCATCGTCTTTCCACAGATCACGTTGGTCTATTAAATCTTTCGAATGTTAAGTGAACCTATAAATATCATTATCATATAAAAGCACGTGAACTTTGTTATTGGCAGGTTCTTGGTCCCGATGTTGCCAACACAGGTGTGGTTTAGGCATTGACACGGGTTAAATTTTTCAATGGGAATTTTGTCAACAGTTAGGAAGAAACTACTTTATTAGGACGGTACAACCCCCAAGCCTTTGTGGCCATCACCTTTTCACGAAGAACGTCGATCTATTGACTCTTTTGTACGTTAAGTGGGCCTATAAATATCATTACTATATAAAAAATAAAAAATAAAAAACGTGAGCTTTGTCATTGGCAGGTTCTTGGTGCCGATGTTGCTAACACAGGTCTGAAATGGGCATTGGCATAGTTGGGTCAAATTTTCGATCGGAATTTTGTCAACAATTAGGAAGAAACTACTATATTAGGATGGTACAACTGGCCAGCCTTTTTGGAGGTCATGTTTCGGCCATCTCCTTTTCACAGATCACGTCGATTTTTCTTACTCTTTTGTGTGTTAAGTGGGCCTACAAATATCATTGTCATATAAAAACACATGAGCTTTGTCGGTGGCGGGTTATTGGTCCCGATGTTGTGGACACAGGTGTGGAATGGGCATAGGCACAGTTGGGTTAAATTTTTTTATGGGAATTTTGTGAACAATTATCAAGAAACTGCTAAAGAACTCTAGCCAAAAATAGTGCCAAATGAGAGTGTGTATATAAAGTTCATTAAACTTTCATATTCAAGCCATTTTGTAAGTGTCTGATTGTTTCAACTCATTTCATTGTATGTGGATTTGCCTTGAGGAAAGAAAGTCAATGTTGTGTTGATGTTGTCATGATGACGATCTAAGTAGCACAAATATTAACGCAAGACACCATACGACACGATACAACACGCAAACACGTTATTTTTAAAAGAAATATAAAATTTCAATACATTGTGATATGTTACATATTAAATGTATATTTTTATATAAACATGATAAAATTATTTTTATATTTATTTCAATCAAATTATATTTATTCAATTATTTTTATATTTATTTCAATCAAATTAATTTGATGCAAATTTACAACTAAATAAATAAATAGCTTAAAATAAATTTACAATAAAAACATGAATCAATCATTTATTTATTAATATCATTCATTGTTTTAATTCGACAAATTCAATTCCATTACAGTAATCCATAAAATATGGACGAACAAAAAAAACAAGTAATCTATATTCCGATGTTGTTAACACAGGTGTGGAATGGGCATTGGCATAGTTGGGTTAGATTTTTCGATCAAACTTTTCTCAACAATTAGGAAGAAACTACTTTATTAGGACAGTGCAACCGGCCGGCCTTTTTGGAGGTCATGTTTCGGCCATCTCCGTTTCACAGATCACGTAAATCTTTATGACTCTTTTGTATGTTAGGGTGGTCTATAAATATCATTCTCATATAAAAAAAAATCGACACATTGTGATACGCTACATATTAAATGTATATTTTTATAAATACATGATAAATTATTATTTCTATATTTATTTCAATCAAATTAATTTGATTCAAATATACAACTAAATAAATAAATTGCTTAAAATAAATTTACAATAAACATAAGAATCAATCATTTATTTATTAATATCATTCATTGTTTTAATTCGACAAATTCAATTCCATTACAATAATCCATAAAATACGGAGGAACAAAAAAAACAAGTAATCCATATTCCGATGTTGCTAACACAAGTGTGGTATGGGCATTGGCATAGTTAGGTTAAATTTTTCGATCGGAATTTTCCCAACAATTAGGAAGAAATTACTTTATTAGGACGGTACAACCGGCCAACCTTTTTGGAGGTCATGTTTCGGTCATCTCCTTTTTATGGATCACGTGGATATTTTTGACTCTTTTGCATGTTAGGGTGGCCTATAAATTCTCATGTAAAATCACGTGAGCTTTGTTAGTGGCGAGTTCTTGGTCCCAATGTTGCCGACATAGGTGTGGAATGGCAACAGACACAGTTGGGTTAAATTTTTTTAAGGGAATTTTGTGAACAAATATGAAGAAACTGCTAAAGAACTCTAGCCAAAAATAGTGCCAAATGAGAGTGAGTATATGAAGTTCATTAAACTTTCATATTTAAGCCATTTTGTAAGTGTTTGATTGTTTTAACTCATTTCGTTGTATGTGGATTTGCTTTGAGGAAAGAAAGTCAATGTTGTGTTGATGTTGTCATGATGACGATCTAAGTAGCACAAATATCAACGCAAGACACCATACGACACAACACGACACCTGAACACGCTATTTTTAAAAGAAATAAAAAATTTCGACACATTGTGATGCGCTATATTAATTGAATATTTTTATATATACATGATAAATTATTATTTTTACATTTATTTCAATCAAATTAATTTGATTCAAATTTACAACTAAATAAATAAATTGCTGGAAATAATTTACAATAAAAATATGAATCAATCATTTATTTATTAATATCATTCATTGTTTTAATTCGACAAATTCAATTCCATTACAATAATCCATAAAATATGGAGCAACAAAAAAACAAGTAATCCATATTCCGATGTTGCTAACATAGGTGTGGAATGGGCATTGTCAAAGTTGGGTTAAATTTTTCTATCGGAATTTTCTCAACAATTGGGAAGAAACTATTTTATTAAGATGGTACAACCGGCCAGCCTTTTCAGATATCATGTTTCGACCATCTCCTTTTCACGGATCACGTTGATCTTTTTGACTCTTTTGTACGTTAGGATGGCCTATAAATATCATTCTCATATAAAAACACGTGAGCTTTGCCGGTGTCGGGTTCTTGGTCCCGATGTTGCCAACACAGGTGTGGAATAGGCATAGGCATAATTGGGTTAAATTTTTTTATGGGAATTTTGTGAACAATTATCAAGAAACTACTAAAGAACTCTAGCCAAAAATAGTGTCAAATGAGAGTGAGTATATGAAATTCATTAAACTTTCATATTTAGGCCATTTTGTATGTGTCCGATTGTTTCAACTCATTTCGTTGTATGTGAATTAGCTTTGTGGAAAGAAAGTCAATGTTGTGTACCTATCGTCGTGATGATGACCTAAGTGGCACAAACATCAACGCACGACACGAGACGCCACGACACGAGACGCAGACACATTATTTTTAAATGAAATAGAAAATTTCCATACATTGTGATATGTTACATATTGAATGTATGTTTTTAAATCTACATGATAAATTATTATTTTTATATTTATTTCAATCAAATTAATTTGAGTCAAATTTACAACTAAATAAATAAATAGCTTAGAATAAATTTACAATAAAAACATGAATCAATCATTTATTTATTAATGCATTCATTGTTTTAATTCAACAAATTCAATTCCATTACAATAATCCAACAAATATGGCGGAACAAAAAAAATAAGTAATCTATATTCTGATGTTGTTAACACAGGTGTGGAATGGGCATTGGCATAGTTGGGTTAAATTTTTCGATCGGAATTTTCTCCACAATTAGGAAGAAACTACTTTATTAGGACGGTACAACCAACCAGCCTTTTTGGAGGTCATGTTTCGGTCATCTCCTTTTCACGGATCACGTGGATCTTTTTGACTCTTTTGTATGTTAGGGTGGCCTATAAATATCATTCTCATATAAAAACACGTGAGCTTTTTCGGTGTCGGGTTCTTGGTCCCGATGTTGCCGACACAGGTGTGGAATGGGCATAGGCACAGTTGGGTTAAATTTTTTTATGGGAATTTTGTGAACAATAATTGAGAAACTGCTAAAGAACTCTAGCTAAAAATAGTGCCAAATGAGAGTGTGTATATAAAGTTCATTAAACTTTCATATTTGAGCCATTTTGTAAGTGTCCGATTGTTTCAACTCATTTCGTTGTATGTGGATTTGCTTTGAGGAAAGAAAGTCAATGTTGTGTTGTTGTGGTCATGATGACGATCTAAGTAGCGCAAATATCAACGCAAGACACAATACGACACGACACGACACACGAACACGTTATTTTAAAAAGAAATAGAAAATTCCGACACATTGTGATACGCTACATATTAAATGTATATTTTTATAAATACATGATAAATTATTATTTCTATATTTATTTCTATCAAATTAATTTGATTCAAATTTACAACTAAATAAATAAATTGCTTAAAATAAATTTACAATAAACATATGAATCAATCATTTATTTATTAATATGATTCATTTTTTTAATTCGACAAATTCAATTCCATTGCAATAATCCATAAAATATGGAGGAACAAAAAAAAACAAGTAATCCATATTCCGATGTTGCTAACACAGGTGTGGAATGGGCATTTGCATAGTTAGGTTAAATTTTTCGATCGCAATTTTCCCAACAATCAGGAAGAAATTATTTGATTAGGACGGTACAACCGGCCAGCCTTTTTGGAGGACATGTTTCGGTCATCTCCTTTTCATATTAAAGCCATTTTGTATGTGTCCGATTGTTTCAACTCATTTCGTTGTAAGTGAATTTGTTTTGTGGAAAGAAAGTCAATGTTGTGTAGCTGTGGTCGTGATGACGACCTAAGTAGCACAGATATCAACACACGACAGAACACACGAACGCGTTATTTTTAAAGGAAATAGAAAATTTCGACACATTGCGATACGTTACATATTAAATGTATATTTTTATATATACATGATAAATTATTATTTTTATATTTATTTCAATCAAATTAATTTGATTCAAATATACAACTAAATAAATAAATTGCTGGAAATAATTTACAATAACAATATAAATCAATCATTTATTTGTTAATATCATTCATTGTTTTAATTCGACAAATTCAATTCCATTACAATAATCCATAAAATATGGAGCAACAAAAAAATAAGTAATCCATATTCCGATGTTGCTAACACAGGTGTGGAATGGGCATTGGCAGAGTTGGGTTAAATTTTTCTGTCAGAATTTTCTCAACAATTAGGAAGAAACTACTTTATTAGGACGGTACAACCGGCCAGCCTTTTTGGAGGTCATGTTTCGGCTACTTCTTTTGACGGATCACGTGGATCTTTTTGACTCTTTTGTATGTTAGGGTGGCCTATAAATATCATTCTCATATAAAAACACGTGAGCTTTGTCGGTGTTGAGTTCTTGGTCCCAATGGTGCCAACACAGGTGTGGAATAGGCATAGGCACAGTTGGGTTAAACTTTTTTATGGGAATTTCGTGAACAATTATGAAGAAACTGCCAAAGAACTCTAGCCAAAAATAGTGCCAAATGAGAGTGAGTATATGAAGTTCATTAAACTTTCGTATTTAAGCCATTTTGTAAGTGTTCAATTGTTTCAACTCATTTCATTGTATGTGGATTTGCTTTGAGGAAAGAAAGTCAATGTTGTGTTGCTGTTGTCGTGATGACGATCTAAGTAGCACAGATATCAACGCAAGATACTATACGACACGACACGACACGCGAACACGTTATTTTTACATATACATGATAAATTATTATTTTTATATTTATTTCAATCAAATTTACAACTAAATAAATAAATTGCTTTAAATAATTTTACAATAAACATATGAATCAATCATTTATTTATTAATATCATTCATTGTTTTAATTCGACAAATTCAATTCCATTATAGTAATCCATAAAATATGGAGCAACAAAAAAACAAGCCATATTCCGATGTTGCTAACACTGGTGTGGAATGGGCATTGTCAGAGTTGGGTTAAATTTTTCTATCGGAATTTTCTCAACAATCAAGAAGAAATTACTTTATTAGGACGGTACAACCGTCCAGCCTTTTTGGAAGTCATGTTTCAGCCATCTCCTTTTCGCGGATCACGTTGATCTTTTTGACTCTTTTGTATGTTAGGGTGGCCTATAAATATCATTTTCATATAAGGACATGTGAGCTTTGTCGATGGTGGGTTATTGGTCCCGATGTTGCGGACACAGATGTGGAATGGGCATAGGCACAATTGAGTTAAATTTTTTTATAACAATTTTGTCAACAATTAGGAAGAAACTGTTAAAGAACTTTAGCCAGAAATAGTGCCAAATCAGAGTGAGTGTATGAAGTGCATCAAACTTTCATATTTAAGCCAATTATAATGTGTCCGATTGTTTCAACTCATTTCATTGTATGTGGCTTAGCTTTATGAAAAGAAAGTCAATGCTGTGTACCTGTGGTCGTGATGACGACCTAAGTGGCACAAACATCAACACGAGACGCCACGACACGACACGCGGACACGTTATTTTTAAAAGAAATAGAAAATTTCGATACATTGTGATATGTTACATATTGAGTGTATATTTTTATATGTACATGATAAATTATTATTTTTATATTTATTTCAATCAGATTAATTTGATTCAAATTTACAACTAAATAAATAAATAGCTCAGAATAAATTTACATTAAAAACATGAATCAATCATTTATTTATTAATACCATTCATTGTTTTAATTCGACAAATTCAATTCCATTACAATAATCCATAAAATATGGAGGAACAAAAAAAAAAGTAATCTATACTCCGATGTTGTTAACACAGGTGTGGAATGGGCAATGGAAAAGTTGGGTTAAATTTTTCGATCGGAATTTTCTCAACAATTAGGAAGAAACTACTTTATTAGGACGGTACAACCAGCCAGCCTTTTTGGAGGTCATGTTTATTTGGACGGTACAACCGGGCAGCCTTTTTGGAGGTCATGTTTCAGCCATCTCCTTTTCAAGGATCACGTGGATCTTTTTGACTCGTGTATGTTAGCGTGGCCTAGAAATATCATTCTCATATAAAAACACCTCAGCTTTGTCGGTGTCGTGTTCTTGGTCCTGATGTTGCCGACACAGGTGTGGAATAGGCATAGGCAGAGTTGGGTTAAAAAATTTTATGGGAATTTTGTGAACAATTATCAAGAAACTACTAAACAACTCTCGCCAAAAATAGTGCCAAATGAGAGTGAGTATATGAAGTGCATTAAACTTTCATATTAAAGCCATTTTGTATGTGTCCGATTGTTTCAACTCATTTCATTGTATGTGGCTTAGCTTTATGAAAAGAAAGTCAATGTTGTGTACCTGTGGTCGTGATGACGACCTAAGTGGCACAAACATCAACACGAGACGCCACGACACGACACGCGGTCACGTTATTTTTAAAAGAAATAGAAAATTTCGATACATTGTGATATGTTACATATTGAGTATATATTTTTATATGTACATGATAAATTATTATTTTTATATTTATTTCAATCAGATTAATTTGATTCAAATTTACAACTAAATAAATAAATAGCTCAGAATAAATTTACATTAAAAACATGAATCAATCATTTATTTATTAATACCATTCATTGTTTTAATTCGACAAATTCAATTCCATTACAATAATCCATAAAATATGGAGGAACAAAAAAAAAAGTAATCTATACTCCGATGTTGTTAACACAGGTGTGGAATGGGCAATGGAAAAGTTGGGTTAAATTTTTCGATCGGAATTTTCTCAACAATTAGGAAGAAACTACTTTATTAGGACGGTACAACCAGCCAGCCTTTTTGGAGGTCATGTTTATTTGGACGGTACAACCGGCCAGCCTTTTTGGAGGTCATGTTTCAGCCATCTCCTTCTCAAGGATCACGTGGATCTTTTTGACTCTTGTGTATGTTAGCGTGGCCTAGAAATATCATTCTCATATAAAAACACCTGAGCTTTGTCGGTGTCGTGTTCTTGGTCCCGATGTTGCCGACACAAGTGTGGAATAGGCATAGGCACAGTTGGGTTAAAAAATTTTATGGGAATTTTGTGAACAATTATCAAGAAATTACTAAAGAACTCTCGCCAAAAATAGTGCCAAATGAGAGTGAGTATATGAAGTTTATTAAACTTTCATATTAAAGCCATTTTGTAAGTGTCCGATTGTTTCAACTCATTTCATTGTATGTGGCTTAGCTTTATGAAAAGAAAGTCAATGTTGTGTACCTGTGGTCGTGATGACGACCTAAGTGGCACAAACATCAACACGAGACGCCACGACACGACACGCGGACACGTTATTTTTAAAAGAAATAGAAAATTTCGATACATTGTGATATGTTACATATTGAGTGTATATTTTTATATGTACATGATAAATTATTATTTTTATATTTATTTCAATCAGATTAATTTGATTCAACTTACAACTAAACAAAGAAATAGCTTATTACAAATTTACAATAAAAACATGAATCAATCATTTATTAATATCATTCATTGTTTTAATTCGACAAATTCAATTCCATTACAATAATCCATAAAATATGGAGGAACGAAAAAAACAAGTAATCCATATTCCGATTTTGCTAACACAGTTGTTGAAGTGGGCAACCAATAGTTGGGTTAAATTTTTCGATCGGAATTTTGTCAACAATTAGGAAGAAACTACTTTATTAGGACGGTACAACCGGCCTGGCCTTTTCGGAGGTCATGTTTCGGCCATCTCCTTTTAACGGATCATGTTGATGTTTTTGACTATTTTGTATGTTAAGTGGGCCTATAAATATCATTCTCATATAAAAACACACCAGCTTTGTCGATGACGGGTTCTTGGTTTTGATGTTGCCAACACGGTGTGGAATAAGCATAGACACAGTTGGTTAAATTTTTTTATGGGAATTTTCTGAACAATTAGGAAGAAACTGGTAAATAACTCTAGCTAAAACAGTGCCAAATGAGAGTGAGTATATGAAGTTTATTAAACTTTCATATTTAAGCCATTTTGTATGTGTTCGATTGTTTCAACTCATTTTGTTGTATGTGGATTTGCTTTTGGAAAGAAAGTCAATGTTGTGTAGCTGGAGTCGCGATGACCTAAGTGGCACAGACATCAGGAAACGACACGACACGCGGACACGATATTTTTAAAGAAATAGAAAATTTCCACACATTGTGATACATTATATATTATGTCTATTTTTATATGTACATGATAAATTATTATTTTTATATTTATTTCAATCAAATTAATTTGATTCAAATTTACAACTAAATAAATAAATAGCTCAGAATAAATTTACATTAAAAACATGAATCAATCATTTATTTATTAATACCATTCATTGTTTTAATTCGACAAATTCAATTCCATTACAATAATCCATAAAATATGGAGGAACAAAAAAAAAAGTAATCTATACTCCGATGTTGTTAACACAGGTGTGGAATGGGCAATGGAAAAGTTGGGTTAAATTTTTCGATTGGAATTTTCTCAACAATTAGGAAGAAACTACTTTATTAGGACAGTACAACCAGCCAGCCTTTTTGGAGGTCATGTTTATTAGGACGGTACAACCGGCCAGCCTTTTTGGAGGTCATGTTTATTAGGACGGTACAACCGGCCAGCCTTTTTGGAGGTCATGTTTATTTGGACGGTACAACCGGCCAGCCTTTTTGGAGGTCATGTTTCAGCCATCTCCTTTTCAAGGATCACGTGGATCTTTTTGACTCTTGTGTATGTTAGCGTGGCCTAGAAATATCTTTCTCATATAAAAACACCTGAGCTTTGTCGGTGTCGTGTTCTTGGTCCCGATGTTGCCGACACAGGTGTGGAATAGGCATAGGCACAGTTGGGTTAAAAAATTTTATGGGAATTTTGTGAACAATTATCAAGAAATTACTAAAGAACTCTCGCCAAAAATAGTGCCAAATGAGAGTGAGTATATGAAGTTTATTAAACTTTCATATTAAAGCCATTTTGTAAGTGTCCGATTGTTTCAACTCATTTCATTGTATGTGGCTTAGCTTTATGAAAAGAAAGTCAATGTTGTGTACCTATGGTCGTGATGACGACCTAAGTGGCACAAACATCAACACGAGACGCCACGACACGACACGCGGACACGTTATTTTTAAAAGAAATAGAAAATTTCGATACATTGTGATATGTTACATATTGAGTGTATATTTTTATATGTACATGATAAATTATTATTTTTATATTTATTTCAATCAGATTAATTTGATTCAAATTTACAACTAAATAAATAAATAGCTCAGAATAAATTTACATTAAAAACATGAATCAATCATTTATTTATTAATACCATTCATTGTTTTAATTCGACAAATTCAATTCCATTACAATAATCCATAAAATATGGAGGAACAAAAAAAAAAGTAATCTATATTCCGATGTTGTTAACACAGGTGTGAAATGGGCAATGGAAAAGTTGGGTTAAATTTTTCGATCGGAATTTTCTCAACAATTAGGAAGAAACTACTTTATTAGGACGGTACAACCGGCCAGCCTTTTTGGAGGTCATGTTTATTTGGACGGTACAACCGGCCAGCCTTTTTGGAGGTCATGTTTCAGCCATCTCCTTTTCAAGGATCACGTGGATCTTTTTGACTCTTGTGTATGTTAGCGTGGCCTAGAAATATCTTTCTCATATAAAAACACCTGAGCTTTGTCGGTGTCGTGTTCTTGGTCCCGATGTTGCCGACACAGGTGTGGAATAGGCATAGGCAGAGTTGGGTTAAAAAATTTTATGGGAATTTTGTGAACAATTATCAAGAAACTACTAAACAACTCTCGCCAAAAATAGTGCCAAATGAGAGTGAGTATATGAAGTGCATTAAACTTTCATATTAAAGCCATTTTGTATGTGTCCGATTGTTTCAACTCATTTCATTGTATGTGGCTTAGCTTTATGAAAAGAAAGTCAATGTTGTGTACCTGTGGTCGTGATGACGACCTAAGTGGCACAAACATCAACACAAGACGCCACGACACGACACGCGGACACGTTATTTTTAAAAGAAATAGAAAATTTCGATACATTGTGATATGTTACATATTGAGTGTATATTTTTATATGTACATGATAAATTATTATTTTTATATTTATTTCAATCAAATTAATTTGATTCAAATTTACAACTAAATAAATAAATAGCTCAGAATAAATTTACATTAAAAACATGAATCAATCATTTATTTATTAATACCATTCATTGTTTTAATTCGACAAATTCAATTCCATTACAATAATCCATAAAATATGGAGGAACAAAAAAAAAAGTAATCTATACTCCGATGTTGTTAACACAGGTGTGGAATGGGCAATGGAAAAGTTGGGTTAAATTTTTCGATTGGAATTTTCTCAACAATTAGGAAGAAACTACTTTATTAGGACAGTACAACCGGCCAGCCTTTTTGGAGGTCATGTTTATTAGGACGGTACAACCGGCCAGCCTTTTTGGAGGTCATGTTTATTAGGACGGTACAACCGGCCAGCCTTTTTGGAGGTCATGTTTCAGCCATCTCCTTTTCAAGGATCACGTGGATCTTTTTGACTCTTGTGTATGTTAGCGTGGCCTAGAAATATCATTCTCATATAAAAACACGTGAGCTTTGTCGGTGTCGGGTTCTTGGTCCCGATGTTGCCAACACAGGTGTGGAATAGGCATAGGCACAGTTGGGTTAAATTTTTTTATGGGAAAATTATTGAACAATTATCAAGAAACTACTAAAGAACTTTCGCCAAAAATAGTGTCAAATGAGAGTGAGTATATGAAGTTCATTAAACTTTCATATTAAAGCCATTTTGTATGTGTCCGATTGATTCAACTCATTTTGTTGTAGTGGATTTGCTGTGTTGAAAGAAAGTCAATGTTGTGTAGCTATGGTCGTGATGACGACCTAAGTGGCACAGACATCAACACTTGACACGACACTCGGAGACGTTATTTTTAAAAGAAATAGAAAATTTCGATACATTGTGATACGTTACGTATTAAATGTTTATTTTTATATATACATGATAAATTATTACTTCTATATTTATTTCAATCAAATTAAGTTGATTCAAATTTACAACTAAATTAATAATTTGCTTAAAATAAAATTACAAGAAAATTATGAATCAATCATTTATTTATTAAAATCATTCATTGTTTGAATTCGACATATTCAATTCCATTACCATAATCTATCAAATATGGAGGAACAAAAAAATAAGTAATCCATATTCCGATGTTGCTAACACAGGTGTGGAATGGGCATTGGCAGAGTTGGGTTAAATTTTTCTGTCAGAATTTTCTCAACAATTAGGAAGAAACTACTTTATTAGGACGGTACAACCGGCCAGCCTTTTTGGAGGTCATGTTTCGGCTACTTCTTTTCACGGATCACGTGGATCTTTTTGACTCTTTTGTATGTTAGGGTGGCGTATAGATATCATTTTCATATAAAAACAGGTGGCCTTTGTCGTTGGCGGGCTCTTGATTCCGATGTTGCAAACACAGGTTTGGAATGGGCATAAGCACAGTTGGGTAAAAAAAAAATTTGGGAATTTTGTCAACAATTAGGAAGAAACTGTTAAAGAACTCTAGCCAGAAACAGTGCCAAATGAGAGTGAGTATATGGCGTTCATTAAACTTTTATATTTAAGCCATATTGTATGTGTCCGATTGTTTCAACTCTTTTCGTTGTATGTGGATGTGCTTTGTGGAAAGAAAGGCAATGTTGTATACACGTGGACACGTAATTTTTAAAAGAAATAGAAAATTTTAACACATTGTGATACGTTACATATTAAGTATATTTATATATATATATATGATAAATTATTATTTTTATATTTATTTCAATCATATTAGTTTGATTCAATTTACAACTAAATAAATAAATAGCTTTGAATTAATTTACAATAAAAACATGAATCAATCATTTATTAATATTATTCATTGTTTTAATTCAACAAATTCAATTCCATTACAATAATCCATAAATTATGGAGGAACAAAAAAAAAAAACAAGCAATCCATAATCCAATGTTGCTAACACAGGTGTGGAATGGGCATTGGCATAATTAGGTTAAATTTTTCGATTGGAATTTTGTCAACAATGAGGAAGAGACTACTTTATTAGGACAGTACAACTGGCCACCCTTTTTGGAGGTCATGTTTCGGCCATCTCCTTTTCATAGATCACGTTGATCTTTTTGACTCTTTTGTATGTTAAGTGAGCCTATAAATATCGTTATCATATAAAAACGTGTGAGCTTTGTCGCTAATGGGTTCTTGGTCTTGATGTTTCCGACACAAGTGTGGGATGGGCATAGGAACAGTTGGGTTAAATTTTTTTATGGGAATTTTGTCAATAATTAGGAAGAAACTGCTAAAGAACTCTAGCAAAAAACAGTGCCAAATGAGAGTGAGTATATGAAGTTTATTAAACTTTCATATTTAAGCCATTTTGTATGTGTCTGATTATTTCAACTCATTTCATTGTATGTGGATTTGCTTTGTGAAAATAAAGTCAATGTCGTGTAGCTGTGGTTGTGATGACGACCTAAGTAGCACAGACATCGACACACGACACAACACGATACGCTGACACGTTATTTTAAAAGAAAAAATAGAAAATTTCGACACATTATGATACGTTATATATTAAATGTGTATTTATATATATATGATAAATTATTATTTTTATAATTATCGAAAGATATATCTCACTAGTTATCTTTTTTCTTTTTTCTTTTTATTGCACTTTTACATTAAATTGCACATTTACTTTTTCTCCTGTTTTCCTTTATTGTCATTTGCCCGTGGTTTACACAGGTCGCTTCCTTTCTAAAATGACACAGAACCCATTTCAAACAATAAAGTAGAAGTTTTGGCCCCTCAATGAAAGATATTTGTCGAGGGAACCTTTCCTCAGCGAAGACAACTTAATCTCAAAATTTGTTATGGTGAATTTCATATTTGGATCGTTACGGTTTATGTGTCATAATTAGGGTTGTGTTTTGGTAGGCATAAAAAAAGGATGAGTGTCTTTTCAATAATGAAAAAAAAAGCAAGGTGGACGGTATAATTTACATGGAGAAATGATTGTGTGGCAGTTTTTAATTTATTGTGAAAATAACAATTTACTCATAACCACAAAAAACAAAATTAAAATAATTATAAATTATTTTGTGGCTCAATCCTTCAAGAATTTATAGCTCAAAACAAGTTGTTATTCTCATAATGGCCCAAACACTATTATACTAGCAAAGCCCATTCACATAAGGGTGCAAAATTGCATTATCAATGATAGAGGTATATATGTTAGTGAACTGAAAATTAAGACACGTTTTTTTTTTCTTCATCAATATTCATGGACAGACTTGCCGGTGAGCGAAAAAGAGGTGCATGATATTGATGAATATAAATGGTCCTTGCAGTACTTTCTTGATAGGACAATGATTATGTGATGGCACCATTATTCTTCCATAAGAAATTGTTGGATCTCCACCTCTTATTTAACCAAGGTAATTGAATTTCTTGTTGTAGATATAACATTGTCAGATTTTTTACGTTTTTCGGAAGAATTCCATCTAGAAGGTGTCCTTCTTAAGAATTGCCATATGTGCCTTCTCTTTAAATAGATGCTGAAGTTCAAGCAGAAATGTATCTTTAAGGAATAGCTCGAAGCCTGTAGACCTAATCCAGAACTCCATACAACCATACTCTTCGACAGACCATGATTGTTTGTTCGTCCAAGTGGAGATATGAGTAAAACTCTAGCTGAGGGGTAACCACATACAAACCCCAAGTAATTCCAAAATGTCTCTTCTAGACTCTCCCCTGCAAAATCTCTGCATTCTCTCAGGAATATCGAGAGCACCAAAGGATTTCCGCCGGTATAATCAAGTGATACCACCAGAGGTGTGGCTAGCAGGATCTACCAATACTTCTTGGAAGCAGCCTACTAATTAAAAATATCAGATACTAATTGATATAGCGCTTGATCAATACTATGGCATAGATATGTAAGCTGATATGGACTCTGCCAACCTCAAAGATACTCCATCCTCATCATAGGATCCAATTGGAAGGACCATTATCACAAGATCCATATGATCACAGTGAGTTTCGGCTTGCACTCACTCTAGGTCTCGACAGGAGTAGTCCATCACTCCAACGAAGGATTCTATCCTAGCTAGATGTTCCATTGAGTTTTATAGATGTTCCATCAAGTTTGGCTAATGTCACATTCACTTCCCATCAGTTTCTACATAAAAAGAAGAAGCCCTAAGAGATTATTGAAAATGTATCTTTGGAAATTTTGGAAGTTGGAAGACTCGGCAGAGAATACAAAAGGCAAATGGATGGAGATAGTTTGGACAGCTCAGACTAAGACAACTTTGAAAAAACAGTTTGTTAATACGACCAGTGTAGACTGTCAGCTAAAAGATAGGGCTTGAATAAATGATGTTACTGTAACATCAGTGTAGCGTTACTAAAGCAACAAATGATATTATTGTAGCACTATTATAGGAGTTCCTTTAGCACTGTATAGTATTGTAGCAAATGAAAAAGAATTGTCGGTCATGAATGTAAAAGTTGAAATTGTTAGCTACTAGTAGAAAAGTCATGAGTCACGAGTGTCCTAGAATTTTGTTTGTATTTTTCTTTTCCAAATGCCTATAAAAAGGCATCCTTTGTTTAATATTGGAGCAGACCAAACCCTCCCTAAAAAGTGTTGTGTGGTTTACAATGAATCCTTAAAACATATTCTTATCTGTCTAGTATGATTTTTTAGTAACCGCAGATGTTTTTATTAATTTTGGTAGTATGCTTTGCGATTGTTATAATGTGGAACCTATGTATCAAAACTCTGCTATCATAAAACTTTCTATGATATGAACCAAAAATTGAAATGGAATTTGGTTGCTAAGAGACAGTCTTGATCATGAGGCCAAAGGAGTTGTGCATGTGGATAGCATATCTGCCACAAAGTCTATTTTCGTTTTCCTTGGTTCATATGCTCAAACTCAACCCTACTCATTCGACGAGTCTATTTAAGACCACCCATCTATATAGATCAAGCCGTGTATGCAAGAAGTGATCATCACAAACTTAGCTGAAAAAAAAAAGCATTGGCAACAACCCCACTTCATTTCGCTCCCATCTCCAAGATACAATTGCAACTACATTATGAAAAGCCTTCAATGCGATTGCCAGCACCTGCTCGAAAACGTCGTTGGCAATAAGATTGCGATGAACCCTCTCGATCCTGGAGAGTTCAGGCGTCAAGGACACATGGTCGTTGACTTCCTAGCCAAGTACTACGAGAACATTGAAAAATATCCAGTTCTTAGCCAAGTCGAGCCCGGGTATCTTTCGAAACGCCTCCCGAGTTCTGCCCCGCAGGATGAAGAACCCATGGAGGCCATACTCGATGATGTGCACCAGCACATATTCCCGGGCTTGACTCATTGGCAGAGCCCCAATTTCTTCGCCTACTACCAGACCAACACTAGTACTGCAGCGATTCTTGGTGAGATGCTTTGCGCGGGGTTCAACGTGGCAGGATTTAATTGGGTCTCCTCCCCCGCTGCGACTGAGCTTGAGAGCCTAGTCATGGATTGGCTCGGGAAAATGCTGGACTTGCCAAGGCCATTCCTCCCTTTCGGGAATGGCGGGGGAGTCATTGAAGGGAATACCAGCGAAGCCATCATTTGCACTCTCACTGCTGCGAGAGATAGGGTCCTGAGGAAGTTGGGACATAATTCCATTGCGAAGCTCGTTGTCTACGGGTCGGACCAAACGAATTGCTCATTCCAGAAAGCTGCCCGGGTTGTGGGAATAGACCCGCGGAACTTCCGGGCCTTAAAGACGACGAGGTCAACCTTGTTCGGCTTGTCCCCGGACTCGCTAGAGAAGGCAATCCGTCTGGACATCAATGCCGGGCTAATTCCGTTGTACTTATGCGCCACGGTCGGGACAACTTCATGCGCAGCGGTTGACCCGCTGGAGCCTCTATGCAAAGTCGCAAGCAAGTTCAGCATGTGGATCCATGTCGATGCAGCGTACGCGGGAGCCTCGTGTATATGCCCGGAGTACAGGAAATTCATCAATGGGGTGGAGTTTGCAGATTCATTCAGCTTCAATGCACACAAGTGGTTACTGACCCCTCTCGATTGCTGCTGCCTCTGGGTAAAAGACCCAAATGCCCTCGTGAACTCCTTATCAACAGACCCCGAGTACCTCAAGAATGAGGCAACTGAGTCAAAGCAAGTTATTGACTACGCAGATTGGCAACTTTCTCTCAGCAGGAGGTTCAGGGCATTGAAGCTGTGGCTTGTACTCAGGAGTCATGGCGTGCAGAACCTGAGGAGTCACATAAGGAACCATTGCCGATTGGCAAAGCTCTTTGAGGAGCTCGTGGAGGAAGATCCCCAATTTGAAGTTGTTTTCCCGATAAACTTTGCGTTGGTTTGTTTCAGGATTCGTCCCTCAGGGGTCGGCGGCATGTCTAATGGCCATGCCGATAACGAACATGGTGAAGCATGGAAATTAAACGAGGTGAACAGGCTCAATGCACAATTGCTTCACGCTATTAATGCTTCCGGTCGGGTCTTCATGAGTCATACAACGGTCGGAGGAGTTTATGTGTTACGGTTTGCCGTCGGGGCGACGCTGGTGACTGAGAAGCACGTGATCATGGCTTGGAAGGTGGTGCAAGAACATGCAAATTCCCTTTTAAGCATGCCGGCCAGAGAGACACATTCCGCATAACTGGCCTACTGCAAAATTGCGCTGCATGGGCTGCATGTTCCCTTTAGGTAGCACTTTTCCAAGGGTTGCTTATGCCACCGTTGCCGAAATACAGGGCAATACTATGTCTGCCTTAGGCAATTCTCATTTTAATAAGCAACACTTGTAACTGAGTGAGGCATAGTACCTTCAATTGCCTACGCCTTTTCAATGTAAGACAATAATTTAAAGATTGTTGCCCAACATATAAAAAAAAAAATTCCATCAAACGTTGCCTAAACTGTAGACATTAATATGAAGATTTGAATCATTTGTCAAACAATTCCATCCATTTTCTCTTCTATTCTTTTACTACCAGAGTCACTTGCCAAAAGTCAATGTAAAAAGAACGCTTCTCCCCCCCCCCCCCACCAAAAAAAAAAAATTGTTGCCCAATGTCATAGTCAATTACCGCTTTAAAACTTGTGTTGCTGTAGAATTTCCAAAAGCAACACATACCATAATTGTCACAACCCCAGCTCTATCCCTAGGGTCTTGAGCAACGGGGCTTATTTTTGCGATGTCCTAAGTGCATCGCTGTCCCATTTAATCTTAAATTTAAGCACATGTAGAAGCGTGTACAACAACTTTCTCTCAGACAACACGACAATCAAGCAGTCAAGAAAACACTACACAAAGCACACTACAACTATATTACATCAATATATTTACAAGCCCTTCTCTATGAGCCTATTTCCTTCCATTTACATCACTCAAAAAGACAGAGACCAGGGAATCCCTAACTCCTCTAGTGAGGCTACAACTACAAAGGAGGAGACTTTCATACCTACAATTCTGAAAAACAACTTGGTGAATTATAAACTCAATAAGTAAACCCACTAATTTCCGGGTAGGAGGATGTATCGTCTTTCAACAAACACAACTTATCCCAAAACATTTGTTGATGGCAAATCAATGACAAAACAAAGCTTTGTTTTGATTAGAACATGATAAATCCCCATTTTATAATATGCAAACATAAATCAAAATTCATCCCACAACATGAGGAACTCACGCCTCACTCATTAATATGCAAGCATAAACCAAGATCCATTACAGCATACTTCAATGTATGCTTACCTTCAACTTATCAATAAACATATCAGCATATCATACTTATGCATGTATTGGCATGCATAAAAGATTCATTTAACTTTTTCCTAGCTTGATCAAGCCCTCTCGACTCGACCGAGGCTTCTAACTTCATGCTGGGCTTCTTTGGCTCAATCAAGGCATCTCGATTCGACCGAGGCTTCTCAAGGCTTCCGGGCTTAAACCCAAACATCCTGTTGACGTTGGGGCATCTCGTTCTCATTAACAAGGCATCCCGTTGGCATGGGAACATCCCATTGACGTAGGGGCATCGTCACCACCTCAAGTGACAACAGTTCTTATATTTCATTAGGTGATCACATGTGATGCCTTAGAAAAGCCAGTTTTTAATCTTTCATCTTAGCTTAAGCTTACAAGGCTTGAGGGCCTACTTATTCAAGAGAGTGTACCATGACCCTCAATATCATAATATATAACATGCTAGACATGATTCTTGGTTCATGGCTTGAACCGCACACCTAGGTCAATCCTGATACTAAGCAAGACTTGGAATCTGCACACTTCAGTGCCGTATCAAGACCTCATGGGCTTGAGCAATCCTAGTATTAAACAAGACTTGAAACTAGCACACCTCAATGCTAATCCAATACCTCACAGCCTTAGGCGATCCCTGCATGAAACGAGACTTGGAATTGGCACACCTCAATGTTGATCCATGGCCTCGCAAACTTAAGCCATCGCAAGTTGACATCAATTTCAAGTCGAGTGAACCTTGAGCTCGTCCCAGGGCGTGAACACATTCAAGCATGCAAACATGAGCAAAGCATACAAAATAACATTACAACATACACACGGCTTACACTGGTGAGCACACCACTAGACTTGATGACGTAGGCAATTGCCCTAGCCAAAAGTTAGGAATTCTACTTACTACTCAAGCCTCATGACTTAACCCATTACGATTGAACGCCGACCTAGAATCGAACATGGCTTGGAATCGGTACACCTAAATATCAATCGGAGACCAAGTAAGGTCCAGTCCATTGCGTCTTAATGCACATCCAAGATCAACGAGATCCCTTTTCATATTTCAAAACATACTTTGGCTCACAGGCACAAGCATCATCATAAAATAAATCGGCAACATAAGAACAATCGGAAACGTTACCAAACAAGTTCAAGTAAGAACAATCCAATCAACTTCAATCAAGGATTCATCACACACTTGGAATAGCATAACACAATATCCTAGCCAAATATTAGTAAGTCCATTTACACTCTCTAGACCGGCGGCCTCACAACGGCTCAAATGGTGGTGGTGATCCTTGGCAAGAACGGCACAAACCCATTTCGAAATCCAAATCTTCATAGAACACTTTGAATTTTGAATGTGTTGTAGACACGGATATCCTTTACAACTTTGATTAAGGAAGCATGTTTAGATTGCAAAAGAAAATTTCTATAAAAAATCAAGAAGACAACTCAGCCATCGTTTTTACTACATTGGACAGGTTTGACATGATAAATGAATAGGCTCTCTTACCAACCATTTTAATTCAAAAAAAAAAAAAATCTGAAATTAGAGGATGTTGTAGATTAAGTTGTTTTGAACAACTTTTATCAATGAAGTTTATCATATTTGAGCCATCAAAAGCTCTATAAAATCTTAAACAGTGAGGTTTAGTCGTTTCGAGAAACTGGAAATCAAAGTCAAAACCTAGGAAACCAAAGATTGCAAGTCTATAGAGGAAAGATGGCGCCTTGGTCTTGATTCAAGAAGCATTAATGGTTGGATAACCTTGTCCTCCAAGCCTCTAGATACGAGGATTGATTGACCCTAATCTAATAGGGACACATAAGTCGAAGTCATCCTCTTCATCAATGGCTTGTAATGATGACTATAACACCTAAACTTATGAGTCATCACCTTCATCAATTACTAGTTTCCGAAGTTTAGATTATTGTCCTCCAAGGCTCATCTTAGGGTAATAATAACCTTTTTCTTAATAGGAATACCTAAGATCATGAATCACTCTCCTCATTAAATAACTAACTTCCAAAAACAATTAATGCACCTATAGGAAAGTAACTAAATTGAAAGCTATCTCATTAGGTTGGAATTATGCGAGTTTAACTGCGACCAACTACCTTATTTGGTTCGAGGTTCATGCCTAAGTCATGATTGAACAAAGCTAGATGCAACCAAGCCTAATCAACAGAATGATTTTCAAAATTCCCTTTTATCATGTAAAAAAGGCTCTCATATAGGTTCAAGGTCTAGTCCCTAAACTAATCAACTGGTCCTATAGCCAGTCCCGGGGCCAGTCCAGGGTCCTACACTGCAATTTATGGCCAGTTCGAAACTGATCCATGTTGAGTTTATTCAATTCACAATTGATTCTCGGTTGTCATATAATCGTGTGGGATTAATCGATCCACCCCGACTCACAGTCACATTGAAGTGATTAATGGTCATCCACAACTGGTACAATGATCGTGCGAAGTCACCTACGACCAATACATGACCGTGCAAAATCGATTCATAACCATCCACTGATCAATCCATGACAATGCATGATTGTCCCACAATCGATCCTTGTGATTTAATATCTACTCATGGTCAACCACTCTATCCAAGCATAACTAATCCCTTAGCCGCCTAATTCCAGAACAGGCTAAATGGCCCATAATCAACCCTCAAGTTGACTTATGGCCTATTCCCAACATCGGTGTACCAATCCTTGGCCTACCAGTCGAGACCAAAATAAGAATCGAAATCAAGAATGTTACAACTCTCCCCCTTAAAAAAAAAAAATCCTCGAAATTTAAATGCATACCTAGTCATCCAAAAAGATATGGGTACTGGCACTTCATAATTTCTTCACTTTCCCATGTCGCCTCTTCTATTTCATAGAATCGTCATAGGACCTTGACTAAGTGAATGGTCTTATTTCGTAAAACTTGTTCTTTCCTATCCACGATCTGCATCAGCTCCTCAATATACGACACTATGTCGTCTACTTCAATCTCTTTGGAGTTCAACACGTGTGCCAGATCGGGCTCATACTTTCTCAACATCAATATTTGAAACACATTATGTACTTGAGTAAGTTTCAATGATAAAGCTAGCCGATAGGTCAAATTCCCTATTCTTTCAAGAATTTCAAAAGTTTCTATGTACTTTGGGCTTAGATTTCCTTTCGTCCCAAGTCGTAACACACTTCTCATCGGTGACGCCTTAAGGAAAACATGATCACCTACTTGAAATTCAAAAAGACTCCTTCGTCTTTCTACTACACACTCTGATTATTATTCTTCCTACTATGATGTCAAAATGGTACATAGCCAATGCAACTAGAGCTATTGTTTCCTCTCGTGATCACCCAGTCCTAAGTACTCGTGTGACTCACCTATGGAACAACTATAGGAATGCAAAGACAACTTTTCTTTATCAAGGGTCAATAGTCAAGAACTATCATCAAACAATCATTCACTTGCATGGGTTGTTTTCCTAGCTAACTATCCCGAATCCTAACACACCTTATCATTTCAGGTAATAACCTTGCTATGATACAAAAAGCTATCACAACCACAACTCCATCCTTAGGGTCTCAAGCAGCGGGGGTTATTTTTGCAATGTCCCAAGTGCGTCGTCGCCCCATTTTTTTTTTTAATCTTCAATTTAAGCACATGCAAAGGATTAACCCCTCCCCCGTTATATCTTTTTTGTGCAGGCTAATAAATCGCAATAGCCCTGAAGAAGTGCGCTTGTAATGAATCATTCTAATTTATATAAATGAAGCATATAAAATGTATAGTTTA
>JAOPUP010000795.1:0-12500 GCA_026873135.1 Eucalyptus urophylla | reverse complement strand
TGTTCATCTTTTTTGGCCGGAATGCTATCAATCTTCATGGGATGGATTTAAGGAGTGAAGTGTGTTCATCTTGATTTTAGTATCTGTTAAAGGGAGGAAGGTTGTTTTTTGATGCATCATAATGGAGTAAAAGGAAAAAAGAGACTACATATTATGCTACCTAAGATGGGCAAAACTCAATTACTTTGTAATAAAGGATCTGAAATCTTGATTTTGCATGAAAGTTGGTTCTGCATACAGGGAACATTGGAAACTAGTCAGTTGTCTGACGTGCGGACATAGGATAGGTGGTCATGCCTCTGTGTCGTAGTACAGCTGCTAAACTTATGGTCAACATAAATTATAGTATAACTTATTTGCTTAAACTGGAGCCGAAATATTGCCATCTAAAAAGTACATTTCTTGGGTTATGTACAACTCCAAATCCTTAGCATTGTGCTATCTTCAAGAAATAATATCCTTTCAGGCCCATGCTTTGGAGAATATTGACCTTTTCCCTTTCAAATCTCTTGAAAAGTCAACCAATTATCTCATTTCTGGTTATTGTTAACCAGTAGGAGGGGGCATTCTTAACTTTCATTGTTTATTTATTTTTTCTTCTTTTTTTTAATATCCTATAGTCTTGTAACATATGAAATTCAAATGAATCCAGGTACTTCGACACACAAGAAGAAGTTAAGATGGAATGTCCAGTTTGTCGCAAAACTTGCAGGTGTAAGGCATGCTTGGCTTACAAATATAAGGACAGTGCTTGTCAGGTCTGAAATGTGATTTTATTGACATGTGATCCAGAGGATTCCTTGTTTGCATTGGATGGTTTGATAATATCTGTATCTCTTGTTTCAGGAACTTTCAAGTGACCACAGTAGAGCTGACAAAATTTTACATTCTCATCATTTGATTTCTGTTCTTCTTCCTGTACTGAAAGAAATAAATGAAGAACGAAGCATTGAGCTTGAGGTTGAGGCAAAAGTAAAAGGTTTGAATTTCACCTCTTATTGCAATTGTTCTATCTGATATGATGCTTCAGCCATCGACATAATTTGTAATTGATCTAATATCCATTAATTGGCGCAGGAACAGAAGTTTCTCAACTTCAAGTCCATCAAGCTGAATGTGGCTTTAACAAGCAATATTGCTGGTATGTCCTTTGCTAATTAAAAGGTGCATGATTTAGTCTCTTATATAAGTTGGGTTCACATATCTGATACTTTGTATGGTTTTGGAGCAGCAATAATTGCAGAACATCAATCCTGGATCTGCATAGGAGCTGTTCAAGTTGTTCTTATAATCTTTGCTTAAGTTGTTATTGGGATTTCTATCGAGGAATTCTACCAAAAGGAGTGAAGTTACCCAACAATAAATACGATAGAAAGAGGAAAGCCTCTGTTCAGGGTCATAAACAACTTTCTGCAAAGTCAATAAGCAAACTTGAGCAAAAATATGGTGGTAAATCTCTCACTGTTTCAATGCCGTTAGCCACTTCAAAAGCTTGTAACAGTGATGACGTATCATGCCCACCATGGGAGTTTGGCTGTTGTGATAATGCCCGATTCAACCTGCAATCCTTTTTCCCCATAAACTGGAGTAAAGAGTTAGAGAAAAAGGCGGAAGAAGTTGTTTGCAGCTATGATTTACGAGAAAACTCAGATGGTAGTTTGTGTTGCCCCTTGTGTCATGGGGATAATCATGAAGCTGTAAATACGCAGTTGCAACAAGCAGCAACAAGGAGAACTACAAATGATAACTTCTTGTACTACCCAACTGCATTGGAAGTTCATGCTGATAAGTGTGAGCACTTCCAGAAGCACTGGGTTAGAGGTCATCCGGTTATTGTTCGTGACATACTTTGGAGGACATCAGATCTTAATTGGGACCCGGTTGCTATGTTCTGTACCCACCTTGACGGTAGCATTGCTAAGTGTGAAAATGAAAAGGAAGCATCAAAAGCCAGTCCTTGCCTGGAATGGTCTGAGGTCAGTGTTTCTACTTGACTTACTCGTCATAAAAAATGCCTTATCTAAGTTCCTGGTGAAAGAGACTACCCTCATTTTCCTTTCAATGTGCATTACATATGGCTTAGTTATTGAGATTCTTATCGGGACCTAAAGAATAGAATGGAGATATTCTGTATATGTTTTAAAATGATAACACCCCTGTAACCGTCCAAAAATCAATAAACCCTGATACAGTAGCTTTAAATGAGCTTTCATGTTCCTTGACTTTACTGATGATCGAATTCCTTGAATCCGTAAAGTCATTGAAAGAATTCATTGCAGTCTGCATTGATACAATGGTTCAAATGGTTCTTTTCATCAGGACCAGCAACTCAGGTAGACATGATGTCAGATTTGCAAAATTTGATCTTTTTGTTGTTGGAATGAAATTGAAACCCTGAGTAACATTTCAGAATATGACATACATATGTTTGCAGATGGTTTTTAAAAAAATATACATGTTAAAACATACATATCTAATTACATTACAGACCACTTAATGACACAACTGCCAATTTAAGACCACTTGTTTTATTATCTTAAGGACTTTACTGATGACCAATTTGATGTTTGTCCTATAATTTACATGTAACAAATATTTCTCTTGGCTAATGCATCAAAACAATCTCTTAATGTAGCTTTTTATTTTTTTGGCAAACATGCCACTTATGTCCTTGAAATAGAAAATCCAGGGTGACCTTTGCCAAATTTTAGTCTGGTCAGAAGTATGATTTTTCTGGGTTGTGTAAAAGCATGTGCATATTATCTTTCTTATGGGATCCTTCTTAATATAGTCAGATTACACTATTATAATTTGGACCAAAGCTGGTGACTTTGGTGATTCTCTGATTATCAGATAGTAGTTGGAACTAGATACATGACGGTTTAGATCTTCTTTAGAAACATGGTAGGTAGGATCACTATTCACTAGTGAGGTGAGTTGGGCTTAAACTCGAGTTTCTTATCTCTTTTCCACTGCCTCAGGACAGCATCTTAGAGTAGCTATTCTCCATATGACATGGAATTATATTGCCAGCAATGTTGTTTTTTTTTTTTTTAAATAATACCTTTCATGTATCAATTCTCATCATTGCTCGGTCCCTACATGCTCCAATTATTTTCTTGTTCTGTCTCCTTGCTTAGTGTACCATGCTAATTGATATTAAATTAGCTTATGTTGTGCATGGCAGGTAGAAATCAGCATGAGACAATCGTTTATTGGCTCTTTTAGAGGGAAAGCACGTGAAAGTATTCGACATGAGAAACTGGAGATAAAGAGTTGGCTTTCATCCCGATATTTTCGTGAACAATTCCCTGCTCATTATGCTGAAATTCTCTCTGCATTACCACTTCAGGATTACATGAACCCAGATTTAGGCCGCTTAAATCTGGCCACAATGCTGCCCCTGGAAAATATGTCAGCTGAAATTGGTCCTTATGTTTATATCTCCTATTGCAGTCCTAATGAACATCCCTCTGAACATTTTGGGTCAAAACTATGCTATGATTTGTGTGATGTGGTATGTTGCTCTAATCTCCAGTTACTTTTTAAGGTTTTTTTTTTTTGGCTCATGTTTGCATGCTTGGAACCAGAATGCCCATTTTATGTCTCAGAACTTTTTTACTCTGAATCTCGTACATTTGTTCTTTATAAGTTGCACTTGTGCTTAGCCTGCAAGATAGATAATGAAAGAATGAGCATGCGGAAGACATGTCTTACCATTCCTATTTATCCCTTTTCTTTGTTTTAAAAATAGGTTAATATTTTGGCGAATACTACAGATGATGTTTCGCCGGACAAAATTAATAGAATCAAAAAGCTGATGAGGAAGCGCCAGGCTCAGGATAAAAAGGAATCAACTGGTGCTCCAAATGGTGAACTCTTGGGATCTGACATTGAAAATTCAAGTGAGGTCCTTGATGTGAGTATAGAAGAGATGCAAATACGGAAGAAAATGGCAAAAGTGACTTGGCTGGCAACGGCCTCAGAAGAATCGCCTTGTCTAATTGCCCAAGATAACAAACAGAAACAAGATCACAATAGCACATCAATGGAGGATATCCAACAGAACCTTTATGAGAATCAGACAGAAAGCCATAGCCATTACATGAAGAAAGTGGGAAAATCATGTGGTGCCCAGTGGGATGTGTTCCGCAGAGAAGATGTACCGAAGCTTGAAGAATACTTTAGGCGATACTCTGCTGAATTCATGCAGCCGTGTGGATCTCAGAAGCATGTAAGTTGATGAAGTAGTCACTTCGGCCTATAAATGTGTCCCCATATATCCCATATTGTTGGACTGATGCCTTGCATGTGATAGGTTGTCCATCCAATTCTGGATCAGTGCTACTTTCTTGATGAATATCACAAGTTGAGGCTCAAGGAGGAGTTTGGTATGATGTCATCATTATATTTCACTATATAGTTCCAGCATTTCCTTAACTTATCCTCTCTTGGTTTTCTAGAAATTGAACCCTGGACTTTTGAGCAACATGTTGGTGAGGCTGTCCTTATTCCTGCCGGGTGCCCCTATCAAATCAGAAATCCCAAGGTATTAATAGTCTGATAATTACTACATAAGCGTGCTTTACCAACTACTGTCTTTTCTTCATGGCGCATTTGGTTTGTGGAGCATTGCAGTCTAGTGTAAATGTGATTCTGCACTTCATTTCACCTGAGAGTGCTGCCGAATGCATCCATTTGATTGATGAACTCCGCCTGCTTCCAGAAGGTCATGAGGCCAGACTAGACAAGCTCGAGGTAAGTTTTACTCTTTGGGATTATCCTTCCAAATGTGGATGTCAAAACTACTCCATCTACAATGCCTTTATTGGAATGCAGGTGAAGAAAATGGCCGTAAGTAGTTTAACCAGAGCAATTGATGAAATACGCGAGCTTACATCAGTAAAGTAAGTTACATTTCGAATGCATCTTTCCTCTGAGTTAGTTTTGCCTTCTTTCTCTTCTCCTCTTATGATCAGCCACCCGGTAGTTGCCACTCATATTCTTTGCTTTGTTCTTGTTCATATGTACCATTTTACTTGCTTGTTACCCAAAGTGTGTGCTTAAAGGTGTCCTAACTGATGTATGGATTCTCAGGGATAATGCTGAGGCTTAGCAGCGTCTAGAGGAAGTCATGGGAAATGCCAGGCTTTACTCAGATGGCTTCATCAAGATATTCGGCATTGCTAGATTTCTGATTTGGGCAGAAAGGAGGGCACGTTTCATCTATAGAAATTTTGACACCTCTCTCTCTCTCTCTCTCTCTCTGTACAGAAGTTCAAATCATGAACTGCATCCAGCATGTATATGTTGGAGAATCATTAGTTGCAGGTCGATTGGTTCGGAATGTAAATATATTGAGTTGATTGACCATTCTATAAATAGATTCTCAGGTACATGTTGTCACATTCATGCCAGCCAATTCATACCTTGGTCTAAAAATTTGTTCATTTCGATGAAAAATTACGCAGAACGCCCCTGAAGTTTGGGCTGGGATGGTACGCATTTGACCCGAGCTCTCCACCGTTACACGATACCTCCTGAACTTTCATTTTATTACTGTATATGATCCTTTGTCGTTTTCTCCACCAGCATATGCAATGCACATTATTTTCAAGAGACGAGTGCATTTTAGTTTCTTTTTTTTTTTATGAGAATTCATCTTTTACTCTTAATATTTGTGGGCAAATGGAAAAAGATATAGAAATGGAAGAATACTAAATTAAGTAAAATAGTAATCATTAAAAAAAAAATCATCGATAATAATATTAGACAATAAGGATATGTTAAAATAAGATGAATATAGCCACTTTAATAGAAATAAGTAAGCCACTTTCATAAGCAAAAACGTCAAATTACAAAAATTAATTCTTATATGTGTTTTTTAATAATCAATTAATGTAAGAAATGATTGATTAAACAGAAGATTTTATTGAAAAATACACTTTTTATACTTAATGATAAGTCTAACATTCTAACAAAAAGAATAGTGGAAAGCTAAACGGCCAAAACATTACAGAATTTCAAGGAAAATGATATCTAACACACGTAATTTTCCCCTTTGTTTTCGTATTTTCGTATTCCAAATCCCCGACAACAGACAGGTTGACATTCCATAATGTACTTTGCGTCACACATTTCCTTTCAGGAAAGAACATATAAAGCCATGCATTCAAAAGAGCTACAGCTGGGGGCAAAAGGAACAATGAATAATGAATCACTTGTCTTGGAAGGTTTAAAAGGAGGGAAATGAAAGATTTTGTACGACCTTAAATCTAGTGCAGCCTACCAGTGAAGTAGCCATAATCATAAAACAAGAAGCCATATATCAGGTTGCTCGGCAGTTATCCATTTACCAAATGACAAGGTCCAGATTTCTCCAAGCAGTACCATCCGCCTGAGATTGTGCTTTCAACTTGACTGAAAAGATCATCATGGGTAGATCTTAGAATTCCACCCTGTGCAATACATTTACGAATTTGTAGGACTCGGACCACAAAACTGACTCTTCTGCATTCCATATCAGCAAGTGAGGCGTACTTAATACCGAACTCTCGGATGGTACACCCAACATCATGGGAGAAACAGTCAAAAAGGGGAGTAACACTTTTATTTCTATTTTCAGCAATCTTTTGAGCTCTCATCAGTCAGTCGGAAGTCCAAACTCAACAGTCAAAACTTTTGAAACTGTTTTAAGTACACGAAATGGAACAAAAAAATGGTCGAGTACAAGCGAAAATATCTAAAACAAAAAAGAGGTCCTATAGCCCGCTTGTTATTTCTTGAAAGCCCTGTATACTTAGATAGCTTCGGCTGTCAAAATTGTTCAGAGGAGTAGCTACACAAAGAAAATCCTTCTTATGGGGCCATAAGCCCATCAATCGTGTAGGAAAGAGATTTTGCCCAGTCAGCTCTGAGCAGCAGAGTCTGCAGAGTCTGCATCACATTGTACCCTGGATCAAGCTTCCGCTGCCAACCCTGTACCACCATCAACCAGCCATGAGAAATGAATCTCTTGTTCAATTGACATAAACATACAATACCTCATATAAGAAAGTGAGTTGGAAGAAAGTGGTAAATAGCCCGAAACCCAGATCATGAATAATTCTATCTTCATGCTCTTTCATATATGTTGATAGCTTATTTATAGAAAAATGAGTGGAAGAGGCTAAAGCAAATTGCAGAAACAGAGACGCTACAGAAAAAACAATATATTATTGCAAATAAAATGGGATTTAGGAAAGAGAATCAGTTTGAACAGTTTGAGATAATTGTGATGAAAGGATCATCATTGCTTCATGTAATATTTGCAACGTCTTCAGTTGCTTCAAATTGCCAAGGAAACAAGACAGAGAAATTACCTCAAGAACCAATGTAGTTACCATCACAGTGCACACATTGCCATCAATATTAACTCTATGACGCCTAGCTTTCTCAAGTAATTCCTGCATGCAATCAGCAGGATGTATCTTATCACCTTCCTTAGTTCCCCAGAAACTGAAAGCCTCCTCCACTTCCTGTCATTCATTTTGTTTGACATTAGGATAATAGCAGAAAGCAGGGGTCTCACGTAAAACAATATTCTTAATGGGTTAATTTCAGGCACTTACAAAGTGGCCTAATTATACACAACAGAGAACCACTATCAGGAAACAAGAATCCTCATGATATTAATTCATTAATGACGGTAAACAACAACTAAAAGCTAGAATTTTTTAGAAAATGAAAAAGACTAGTTAGGGAGTTTCTTATTCTTAATAAGAAAAACTCATCACTCATGCCAAGTGAAAATTTTAATAGACAGAAATCAATTTAAAGATGGACATTAGAAATACTGTGTAGATGCTCGTAATGAAAACGAAGGCCTGCAGATAAAGGTTTGAACTTTTCTAAATCATTTGATGAGGTTACTATAAATATTGAAAATCTGCAAAAGGATTTCATTCTCATCAAAGTAAATGCCAGAAACACAAGTAAACAGTACCTCTATAAAGGATTTAGGATCTGGACAGTTTTGCCGCTTCGATAATCGAAGTGCGCATTCAGCAGCAGTACGGCCATCACGACGAGCTACAGCTTTAAAAAATTCCAATAAATTTACACGGTCACTTTTAGACAGTTCAGCGGTCATGCCAACATCAAGGAATACAACATGGGGCTTTGACTTAAACAGCTGTTTCCGAGAAGATTTGTTCTTAGCTACCCGGACAAGAATGTTCCCAGGATGCATGTCTGCATGAATGAAGTTATCCACCTGGAAAAGACACGAGACCAATGCTTCAGTGAGCTGGTAAAAGCATGCCATGAGAACTCAGGTCACATTAGTTCCATGCAGTCAAATATAGGGCCACTTATGTCACTCAAAGATCTTGCACGAATCGACAAAAGAGTTCTCCATTTCTCGATGAAGAATCAACTGAAGCATCATACTAGATAGTGAAAAAAGAATTAATTCATGTTTCTGGGAGCATTAATAAGTGAAATGTTACCAGAAGCATCTTCAGAAGTGCATGAGTCCCTATGTGAGCAAGTGCACTTTTAAGGCGAGCATGTCCTTCAAGTCCATCAACATAGTGTGAGACGCTTTCTCCTTGCTCATAAGTTTCCACTAAAACAGCTGGATGGACAAGAGGATACACTGGCTTTGGAAAAGAAACATCCTTCCAACTCCGGAAATTGTAAATGAAGCGACTCAAATGAGCAGCCTCTCTTGCAAGGTCAACTTGAGACATCATAAAAACTGCGAACTGCTGGACACTCTCATCCAACCTCAACCACTTCAAAGTAGGAATAAAATTTGAAACTTTAGCTGCCAGGTTGATTATTGCAAAATCTCTTCTAATGGATTCACCAACGCCGGGATGTCTAACCTTTACAGCAACCACCATTGGTTTTACCTGTTGACCAGGGTATCGAAATCTCAAAGAAGCTCGATGCACTTGAGCAATACTTCCAGATGCCACTGGAACCTCCTCAAAATGCTCAAATATATCAGAAAGTTTGCGACCAAAAGCCTTCTCAATAGTCTTTCTTGTGTATTTGAAGCTATGTTGAGGGGCCTTCATGTGAAGCTCTGTAAGCTGAGCGCATAAGTCTCTAGGAAAGAGATCTGGCCTTGTAGCAGCCCACTGCCCCCATTTTATAAAAGCAGGACCTGCCCTCTCCAGTGTTCGGTGAACAACCTGAAGCCACAATCTCCGAAACTGGGCTCCACAACAATCCGCAAATGGTGCCATCACTATGCTGGGTGAGAACAAAATCATTAAATATAGAGCTCTCAAAAGTAACACGATGCCTTCGTAAACTGAGTACACTAGCGACGTGACAACAGCATGCCCATTCTGGGCACGCTTGTAGAAAGCGTTTGGTGATGGGTAAAATTCTGTATCGACAAAACTTCTCTCTGCCCATGCTAGCTGTCCCGTGGTGAAAGCAAAGATACCAGGAACAACAAGCGGCGAGCGGATCAAGCCAAGGCTGACTGCTTGAGCTATCCTATTTGTGCGGGGAAAACCCCCACCACCACTAGAATGGCACTTCTGCAAGATCCTTTTCCAAGTGAGCTGGGCATGATGGCTCACTGCACTGCTTACTGAGAAGACAGAGAATTTCCTTGACAAATAACATGCATAGAAACATTGTCCAGAACTATATTGTTGGAAAGCATCATGCCCTCTGCTGGGATTTTTATAGGGCAAATGTGACCTGTATGGTCGCACCGCTAACCCAGCTGAAGCAATCGTCGCATATTTCGTAACTCCAGTGTAACTGCTCCTCGGATTACATGAAATTGAGTCTACAACTCTCCTGATACGAGAAATCATCAAAAATCTGCATTCCAACAACAAAGAGCATTAAGGCCAATTTCAAAACTTGAGAGCGAGCTCGCTTCATCATTAAATCACACAGGCTGCAGTAGGACCATAGCGCATTTAAAACTGGTCTCACCCCCTGAAACCTCATCCTTAGCAACAAGTGCATCTCCCAGATTGTTTTTTTTTGGTAAAGTGCATCTCCCAGATTGTTGGAAACTACTATCCAGAAAAAACTACTCCGTCACATTATCTTGGGAAAGCCTACTGACAAAGAAATCACCTCCCATTACTAACTATGTTACCAAAAGGCACAAGGCAAAGAACATGTTTCTCCACAAAAGACGAGAGCCTGCAAAAGCAATGTCGCCTTCGAAAACGCATTGTTACTATTCCTACGAGGAAGACCTACAATCACGAAGAAGAGAGCAAACAAAAGATCCTCGAAACACGCACCACCTACCCAATTCACAAGAAAAAACCAGCTGACCGAGGGAAAAAAAAAACAACTTTTTTTTTCTTTTTTCGGAAACCCTCCAAAAGCAGCTCAAGAACGAGCCCCCCGGAAGAAAACCGCGCCGACCCAGAAAAAAAGAAGCACGACCCATTTCCGAGCGCGCGCAGATCGACGTGCCCAGAACAGAAACAACGCCGGCGGCGTCAAGGGAACCGGGAATGACCTTGACATGGCGATCTCGATGCGGGGAATGGCGTCAACGCGGGAAGACGGTGGCGGCGGCGGCGGCAGTGGTGGAGAGGAGTCGCTGCCAGCATCTTCTCATCGACCGGGGTATCAAGCAGGGACGGCCAGAGAGCAGTTCTTCCTTCTTTCCGCTTCAGGTGCCTGAACGCGGATTTGGCGGTGTTTATTGGGAAGGAGGGAGGGAGGGAGGGAGAGAGAGGAGAGGGAGAGAGAGGGAGGGGAGAGGAGGGAGGAGGAGGGTGGATCCATGGACTTCCGTGCTTGGGCCTTAAGCCACGAAGCCTGCGGTCCTTCGCCGACCTGAATTATTTTTTTCCTTTAATTATTTTTTTCTTTTAATATATAAAAGAGAAAAAAAAAAAGAGAAAATATTATTTTTGTTGTCGCACGAGAAAATTATATGTATAATTACTTCCGTTAAAAGTCAACGGGAAATTTCGGCATTATTATTTAAGAGTTGGCATGTTGAACAAGTTAGTCTTTGGTGTAATTTGTTAGAAAATGAGGAGTAGCATACTTATTTTTTGGTGAATCCGATACGGTATAATTTATGCTCTTTGTTGAAATTTTCATCAGCATGGTGATCATCGATTGACTCGGGCAAAGAAATGAGATAAGTTAAAAAAGAAAAATCGGAATATTATTTATCAAAGTATTACGGCATTCATGCTGTATGTAATCAAATAAATTTATTTTACTCTGATAAATGAGGTGCGTTTTTAGAGAAAAGCCATATCTTGTTGGATTTATGTATGTATATCCTTCATAAAAATATCGGAGTATTTTTCTAGTAGAGATTTAAGATTCAAGTATGGCGGTGGAGAAAAGAAATAAATAAGAAAGAGAAAGAGGGAAGCTCTTCCTTGGTTACCGAACCCCACGCCCACCTTATGCCCTTCATTTCACCGTGCATAGAAGCCAGCAATGTAGGGCCTCTCCTCAGCACAAGAAGGTTGGGTTTTTCTCCCCTTTCGGCCCTTGCATCGTTGCCGCTAACTTGTCTCTGTTCGCCAAGCCACCACCGCAACTCACAAGGACTCGAGGGAAGTAGATATCCTCCATTCTATCCTATATTTGATCATTTGTCATGTGACAAGAATAGTTTTGTAGAATGTTGAGGTTTTCATTTAATCAAAGTTTCAACCACGTTGTTCGTTTGGTCGGAAGTTCCGACTACATTACTTAGCTATGTTGTCGAGTTCGAAATAGTTGAACTTTTGATTAGGTCATAGAGGCATGGATAGTCAATATTTGGCACTTTCGAAGGCCGGAACGACAGAAACCTTGAAGGAAATTTGTGACTGGGCTGAGGGTGGGTTTGAATCTAGCCCGACCTAGAAGTTTGCTAATTTTGTACCGACTTATTTGGTGCAAATTTCATGGGGTGTTCTTCACAAGAGTTGTCCCTTATTGACTATTCTACAATATAATTTAATTTCAGATTTTTTTGGGTTTCATATGACAAATATATTTGAAAAGCTTCAAGATTCAAAATCTGTTTTTGGGTCACTGGACCAACCTCTTTATACTTTTTCATTTTCTACAGATTTCTCAGTCCAAAATTCTAAAATATGTTCTTCACAAAATTTGTAGAGCACATCCCAAGCTGCCACATACTAAATTTTCATAATTTTCGGTCTCGATAGGTTAATGAAATATTTATTTTTCTACTCAATTTCGTCCTGGAGATTTTGGCTGTTTTGAGCCTGGATTGCAAAAATTATTTGGAACGGTATGAACTGAACTGGATTTTGAGTTCTTCACAAAAGATATTCCTTTAAATCTTGTCCACCTCATACTAAAGTTTCATAATTTTTGGAGATCAATTACCTAGACAATAGCCATCAACTTTAGAGGCGTGCGAGACGCCTTATGAGGCTAGTTTAGGCCAGAGCCCAGCAAACCTCCGATGAGGCTCGGGCCCCGAGCTCCACCCCAGGCCGACGAGGCTCTGCCTCGCCTGATTTGGTGAGGCTTGAGCTCAA
>JAOPUP010000791.1:0-22400 GCA_026873135.1 Eucalyptus urophylla | reverse complement strand
CCGAAAAGGAATTTTTTTATGGAAAACAAGGGAATTTTCTGTGCCGACTCTCTGTTTTCTGAATTCAACTGACTTTTAGGGTCTCGCGATCTCCTAAATAGTAAATCTAACCGAAATAATACTTTTGGAGTCCACTTATCCATGCTGTTTCTCCCACCCAAGGTCGATGGTGAAAATACCGAAAAGGAATTTTTTTGTGGAAAACAAGGGAATTTTCTATGCCGACTCTCCGTTTCCTGAATTCAACTTTCTTTTAGGGTATCGCGATCTCCTTTATAGTAAATCTAACCGAAATAATACTTTTGAGTCCACTTATCGTGTAATTATCTCACCATAGTCGATAGTGAAAATGCCGAAAATGAATTGTTTATGGAGCAGGTGAGAATTTTACGTGCCATGTCATTTCAGTCAGTTGACTTTAGGTATCAGATCTCCAAAATATCAAATATGACCGAAATAATGCTTTTGGTGTCAAAATATCCATGCCGTTCCCCCCTCCCAAGGTCGACAGTGAAAATACCGAAAATGAATTTTTTTATGGAAAACAAGGGAATTTTCTGTGCCGACTCTCCGTTTCCTGAATTCAAGTGACTTTTAGGGTATCGCGATCTCCTAAATAATAAATCTAACCGAAATAATACTTTTTGAGTCCACTTATCCATGCCGTTTCTCCCACCCAAGGTCGATAGTGAAAATACCGAAAAGGAATTTTTTTAGGGAAAACAAGGGAATTTTCTGTGCCGACTCTCTGTTTTCTGAATTCAACTGACTTTTAGGGTCTCGCGATCTCCTAAATAGTAAATCTAACCGAAATAATACTTTTGGAGTCCACTTATCCATGCTGTTTCTCCCACCCAAGGTCGATAGTGAAAATACCGAAAAGGAATTTTTTTGTGGAAAACAAGGGAATTTTCTATACCGACTCTCCGTTTCCTGAATTCAACTGACTTTTAGGGTATCGCGATCTCCTTTATAGTAAATCTAACCGAAATAATACTTTTGGAGTCCACTTATCCGTGTCGTATCTCCCACCCATGGCCGATAGTGAAAATGCCGAAAATTAATTGTTTATGGAACAGTAGGGAATTTTCTGTGCCATGTCTCTGTTTCCAGAATTCAGTTGACTTTCAGGGTATCGGGATCTCCAAAATATCAAATATGACCGAAATAATGCTTTTGGTGTCCACATATCCATGCCGTTCCCCCCTCCCAAGGTCGACAGTGAAAATACCGAAAAGGAATTTTTTTTAAGGAAAACAAGGGAATTTTCTGTGCCGACTCTCCGTTTCCTGAATTCAAGTGACTTTTAGGGTATCGCGATCTCCTTTATAGTAAATCTAACCGAAATAATACTTTTGGAGTCCACTTATCCATGCCGTTTCTCCCACCCAAGGTCGATAGTGAAAATACCGAAAAGGAATTTTTTATGGAAAACAAGGGAATTTTCTATGCCGACTCTCCGTTTACTGAATTCAACTGACTTTTAGGGTATCGCGATCTCCTAAATAGTAAATCTAACCGAAATAATACTTTTGGAGTCCACTTATCCATGCTGTTTCTCCCACCCAATGTCGATAGTGAAAATGCCGAAAAGGAATTTTTTTGTGGAAAACAAGGGAATTTTCTATGCCGACTCTCCGTTTCCTGAATTCAACTGACTTTTAGGGTATCACGATCTCGTATATAGTAAATCTAACCGAAATAATACTTTTTGAGTCCACTTATCCGTGTCGTTTCTCCCCCCCATGGTCATGGTCGATAGTGAAAATGCCAAAAATGAATTGTTTATGGAACAGTAGGGAATTTTCTGTGCCATGTCTCTGTTTCCGAGTGGTGACTTTCGGGGTATCGGGATCTCAAAATATCAAATATGACCGAAATAATGCTTTTGGTGTCCCACATATCATGCCATTCCCCCCCTCCCAAGGTCAGCCGGTGAAAATGCAGAAAAGGAATTTTTTTATGGAAAACAACGGAATTTTCTGTGCCGACTCTCTGTTTCCTGAATTCAACTGACTTTTAGGGTCTCACGATCTCCTAAATAGTAAATATAACCGAAATAATACTTTTGGAGTCCACTTATCCATGCTTTTTCTCCCACCCAAGGTCGATAGTGAAAATACCGAAAAGGAATTTTTTTGTGGAAAACAAGGGAATTTTCTATGCCGACTCTCCGTTTCCTGAATTCAACTGACTTTTAGGGTATCACGATCTCCTATATAGTAAGTCTAACCGAAATAATACTTTTGAGTCCACTTATCCATGCCGTTTCTCCCACCCAAGGTCGACAGTGAAAATACCGAAAATGAATTTTTGTGCAAAATAGGGAATTCTCTATCTTGAGCTCTCTGGATTTCTGAATTTAAATGACTTTTAGATGTCGCGATCTCTTTATGATAAATCTAACCGAATAATACTTTTGGAGTCCATATCATGCTGTTTCTCCCACCCAGGTCGATGAGTGAAAATGCCGAAAGAGATTTTTTGTGGAAACAAAGGGAATTTTCTATCTTGACTCTAGTTTCTGAATTGAAGTGACTTTTAGAATTATCGCGATCTCCTAAATAATAAATCTAGCAATAATACTTTTGAGTCCACTTATCATCACCAGATTTCTCCCACCCAAGGTCGATAGTGAAAATGCCGAAAGGAATTTTTATGGAAAACAAAGGGAATTTTTGTCTTGAGCTCTGTTTCACAGATTCAAGCTGACTTTTAGGGTCTGATCTCTAAATAGTAAATCTAACCGAAATAAAACTTTTGGAGTCCACTTATCCACGCTGTTTCTCCCACCCAAGGTCGATAGTGAAAATACCGAAAAGCAATTTTTTTGTGGAAAACAAGGGAATTTTCTATGCCGACTCACCGTTTCCTGAATTCAACTGACTTTTAGGGTATCGCGATCTCCTTTATAGTAAATCTAACCGAAATAACACTTTTGGAGTCCACTTATCCGTGTCGTATCTCCCACCCATGGTCGATAGTGAAAATGCCGAAAATGAATTGTTTATGGAACAGTAGGGAATTTTCTGTGCCATGTCTCTGTTTCCAGAATTCAGTTGACTTTCAGGGTATCGGGATCTCCAAAATATCAAATATGACCGAAATAATGCTTTTGGTGTCCACATATCCATGCCGTTCCCCCCTCCCACGGTCGACAGTGAAAATACCGAAAATGAATTTTTTTATGGAAAACAAGGGAATTTTCTGTGCCGACTCTCCGTTTCCTGAATTCAAGTGACTTTTAGGGTATCGCGATCTCCTAAATAATAAATCTAACCGAAATAATACTTTTTGAGTCCACTTATCCATGCCGTTTCTCCCACCCAAGGTCGATAGTGAAAATACCGAAAAGGAATTTTTTTATGGAAAACAAGGGAATTTTCTGTGCCGACTCTCTGTTTCCTGAATTCAACTGACTTTTAGGGTCTCGCGATCTCCTAAATAGTAAATCTAACCGAAATAATACTTTTGGAGTCCACTTATCCATGCTGTTTCTCCCACCCAAGGTCGATAGTGAAAATACCGAAAAGGAATTTTTTTGTGGAAAACAAGGGAATTTTCTATGTCGACTCTCCGTTTCCTGAATTCAACTGACTTTTAGGGTATCGCGATCTCCTATATAGTAAATCTAACCGAAATAGTACTTTTGGAGTCCACTTATCCGTGTCGTTTCTCCCCCCCCATGGTCGATAGTGAAAATGCCGAAAATGAATTGTTTATGGAACAGTAGGGAATTTTCTGTGCCATGTCTCTGTTTCCAGAATTCAGTTGACTTTCAGGGTATCGGGATCTCCAAAATATCAAATATGACCGAAATAATGCTTTTGGTGTCCACATATCCATGCCGTTCCCCCCTCCCAAGGTCGACAGTGAAAATACCGAAAATGAATTTTTTTATGGAAAACAAGGGAATTTTCTGTGCCGACTCTCCGTTTCCTGAATTCAAGTGACTTTTAGGGTATCGCGATCTCCTAAATAATAAATCTAACCGAAATAATACTTTTTGAGTCCACTTATCCATGCCGTTTCTCCCACCCAAGGTCGATAGTGAAAATACCGAAAAGGAATTTTTTTATGGAAAACAAGGGAATTTTCTGTGCCGACTCTCTGTTTCCTGAATTCAACTGACTTTTAGCGTCTCGCGATCTCCTAAATAGTAAATCTAACCGAAATAATACTTTTGGAGTCCACTTATCCATGCTGTTTCTCCCACCCAAGGTCGATAGTGAAAATACCGAAAAGGAATTTTTTTGTGGAAAACAAGGGAATTTTCTATGCCGACTCTCCGTTTCCTGAATTCAACTGACTTTTAGGGTATCGCGATCTCCTATATAGTAAATCTAACCGAAATAGTACTTTTGGAGTCCACTTATCTTTGTCGTTTCTCCCCCCCATGGTCGATAGTGAAAATGCCGAAAATGAATTGTTTATGGAACAGTAGGGAATTTTCTGTGCCATGTCTCTGTTTCCAGAATTCAGCTGACTTTCAGGGTATCGGGATCTCCAAAAGATCAAATATGACCGAAATAATGCTTTTGGTGTCCACATATCCATGCCGTTCCCCCCTCCCAAGGTCGACAGTGAAAATACCGAAAAGGAATTTTTTTATGGAAAACAAGGGAATTTTCTATGCCGACTCTCCGTTTCCTGAATTCAAGTGACTTTTAGGGTATCGCGATCTCCTACATAATAAATCTAACCGAAATAATACTTTTTGAGTCCACTTATCCATGCCGTTTCTCCCACCCAAGTTCGATAGTGAAAATACCGAAAAGGAATTTTTTTATGGAAAACAAGGGAATTTTCTGTGCCGACTCTCCGTTTCCCGAATTCAAGTGACTTTTAGGGTATCGCGATCTTCTAAATAATAAATCTAACCAAAATAATACTTTTTGAGTCCACCTATACAAGCCGTTTCTCCCACCCAAGGTCGATAGTGAAAATACCGAAAAGGAATTTTTATAGGCTCTGAGGAATTAATGCCATTTCTACATTTCCACGAATTGGCCCGACTTTTAGGGTCTCGCGATCTCCTAAATAGTAAATCTAACCGAAATAAAACTTTTGTAGGTCCACTTATCCATGCTGTTTCTCCCCCAAGGTCGATGGTAGAAAATACGAAGGAATTTTGTGGAAAACAAAGGGAGATTTTCTATGCCGACTCTCCCGGATTTCCTGAATTCAACTGACTTTTAGGGTATGCGATCTCCTTTATAGTAAATCTAACTTGAAATAATACTTTTGGAGTCCACTTATCCGTCGTAGTATCTCCACCCATGGTCGATAGTGAAAATGCGAAAATGAATTGTTTATGGAGCAGTGGGAATTACTACGTACCATGTCTCTGTTTTTCCCGAATTCGGTTGACTTTGAGGTATCGGGATCTCAAAATATCAAATATGACAGAAATAATGCTTTTGGTGTCAAAATAGCTCATGCGTTCCCCCACTCCCAAGGTCAATAGTGAAAATACCGAAAAGGAATTTTTTTATGGAAAACAAGGGAATTTTCTGTGCTGACTCTCCGTTTCCTGAATTCAAGTGACTTTTAGGGTATCGTGATCTCCTAAATAATAAATCTAACCGAAATAATACTTTTTGAGTCCACTTATCCATGCCGTTTCTCCCACCCAAGGTCGATAGTGAAAATACAGAAAAGGAATTTTTTTTTGGAAAACAAGGGAATTTTCTGTGCCGACTCTCTGTTTCCTGAATTCAACTGACTTTTAGGGTCTCGCAATCTCCTAAATAGTAAATCTAACCGAAATAATACTTTTAGAGTCCACTTATCCATGCTGTTTCTCCCACCCAAGGTCGATAGTGAAAATACCGAAAAGCAATTTTTTTGTGGAAAACAAGGGAATTTCTATGCCGACTCTCCGTTTCCAGAATTCAACTGACTTTTAGGGTATCGCCATCTCCTATATAGTAAATCTAACCGAAATAATACTTTGGAGTCCACTTATAGTGTCGTATCTCGCCCCATGAGTGCGATAGTGAAAATGCGAAAATGAATTGTTTATGGAGCGATAGGGAATTTTAAATGCCATGTCTGTTTCGAGTTGAGTTGACTTTAGGGTATCGGGATCTCCAAAATATCAAATATGATAATAATACTTTTGGTGTCCACTTATCCATGCTATTTCTCCCACCCAAGGTCGATAGTGAAAATGCCGAAAAGGAATTTTTTTGTGGAAAACAAGGGAATTTTCTATGCCGACTCTCCGTTTCCTGAATTCAACTGACTTTTAGGGTATCACGATCTCCTATATAGTAAGTCTAACCGAAATAATACTTTTGAGTCCACTTATCCATGCCGTTTCTCCCACCCAAGGTCGACAGTGAAAATACCGAAAATGAATTTTTTTATGGAAAACAAGGGAATTTTCTGTGCCGACTCTCCGTTTCCTGAATTCAAGTGACTTTTAGGGTCTCATGATCTCCTATATAGTAAGTCTAACCGAAATAATACTTTTGAGTCCACTTATCCATGCCGTTTCTCCCACCCAAGGTCGACAGTGAAAATACCGAAAATGAATTTTTTTATGGAAAACAAGGGAATTTTCTGTGCCGACTCTCCGTTTCCTGAATTCAAGTGACTTTTAGGGTATCGCGATCTCCTAAATAATAAATCTAACCGAAATAATACTTTTTGAGTCCACTTCTCCATGCCGTTTCTCCCACCCAAGGTCGATAGTGAAAATCGCAGAAATATAGATTGTTTATGGAGCAGGTAGGGAATTTTACGTGCCATGTCTGTTTCGAGTCAGGTTGACTTTCAGGGTATCGGGATCTCGAAATATAGATGTAGTAGAATAATCTTTTGGTGTCACGTCTCAATGCCGTTCCCCCACTCCCCAAGGAATCGACGATTGAAAATACCGAAAAGTAATTTTTTTGTGGAAAACAAGGGAATTTTCTATGCCGACTCTCCGTTTCCTGAATTCAACTGACTTTTAGGGTATCACGATCTCCTATATAGTAAGTCTAACCGAAATAATACTTTTGAGTCCACTTATCCATGCCGTTTCTCCCACCCAAGGTCGATAGTGAAAATACCGAAAAGGAATTTTTTGTGGAAAACAAGAGAATTTTCTGTGCCGACTCTCTGTTTCCTGAATTCAACTGACTTTTAGGGTCTCGCGATCTCCTAAATAGTAAATATAACCGAAATAATACTTTTGGAGTCCACTTATCCATGCTGTTTCTCCCACCCAAGGTCGATGGTGAAAATACCGAAAAGGAATTTTTTTGTGGAAAACAAGGGAATTTTCTATGCCGACTCTCCGTTTCCTGAATTCAACTTTCTTTTAGGGTATCGCGATCTCCTTTATAGTAAATCTAACCGAAATAATACTTTTGGAGTCCACTTATCCGTGTCGTATCTCCCACCCATGGTCGATAGTGAAAATGCCGAAAATGAATTGTTTATGGAACAGTAGGGAATTTTCTGTGCCATGTCTCTGTTTCCAGAATTCAGTTGACTTTCAGGGTATCAGATCTCCAAAATATCAAATAAGACCGAAATAATGCTTTTGGTGTCAAAATATCCATGCCGTTCCCCCCTCCCAAGGTCGACAGTGAAAATACCGAAAATGAATTTTTTTATGGAAAACAAGGGAATTTTCTGTGCCGACTCTCCGTTTCCTGAATTCAAGTGACTTTTAGGGTATCGCGATCTCCTAAATAATAAATCTAACCGAAATAATACTTTTTGAGTCCACTTATCCATGCCGTTTCTCCCACCCAAGGTCGATAGTGAAAATACCGAAAAGGAATTTTTTTATGGAAAACAAGGGAATTTTCTGTGCCGACTCTCTGTTTTCTGAATTCAACTGACTTTTAGGGTCTCGCGATCTCCTAAATAGTAAATCTAACCGAAATAATACTTTTGGAGTCCACTTATCCATGCTGTTTCTCCCACCCAAGGTCGATAGTGAAAATGCCGAAAAGGAATTTTTTTGTGGAAAACAAGGGAATTTTCTATGCCGACTCTCCGTTTCCTGAATTCAACTGACTTTTAGGGTATCACGATCTCCTATATAGTAAATCTAACCGAAATAATACTTTTGGAGTCCACTTATCCGTGTCGTTTCTCCCACCCATGGTCGATAGTGAAAATGCCGAAAATGAATTGTTTATTGAACAGTAGGGAATTTTCTGTGCCATGTCTCTGTTTCCAGAATTCAGTTGACTTTCAGGGTATCGGGATCTCCAAAATATCAAATATGACCGAAATAATGCTTTTGGTGTCCACATATCCATGCCGTTCCCCCCTCCCAAGGTCGACAGTGAAAATACCGAAAGAATTTTTTTTAAGGAAAACAAGGGAATTTTCTGTGCCGACTCTCCGTTTCCTGAATTCAAGTGACTTTTAGGGTATCGCGATCTCCTAAATAGTAAATCTAACCGAAATAATACTTTTGGAGTCCACTTATCCATGCCGTTTCTCCCACCCAAGGTCGATAGTGAAAATACCGAAAAGGAATTTTTTTATGGAAAACAAGGGAATTTTCTGTGCCGACTCTCTGTTTCCTGAATTCAACTGACTTTTAGGGTCTCGTGATCTCCTAAATAGTAAATCTAACCGAAATAATACTTTTGGTGTCCACTTATCCATGCTGTTTCTCCCACCCAAGGTCGATAGTGAAAATGCCGAAAAGGAATTTTTTTGTGGAAAACAAGGGAATTTTCTATGCCGACTCTCCGTTTCCTGAATTCAACTTACTTTTAGGGTATCACGATCTCCTATATAGTAAATCTAACCGAAATAGTACTTTTGGAGTCCACTTATCCGTGTCGTTTCTCCCCCCCATGGTCGATAGTGAAAATGCCGAAAATGAATTGTTTATTGAACAGTAGGGAATTTTCTGTGCCATGTCTGTTTCGAATTCAGAAGTGACTTTCGGGGGTATCGGGATCTCCAAAATATCAAATATGACCGAAATAATGCTTTTGGTGTCCACATATCCATGCCGTTCCCCCTCCCAAGGTCGACGGTGAAAATACCGAAAGGAATTTTTATGGAAAACAAAGAAATTTTCTATGCGGAGCTCTCCGTTTCTGAATTCAAGTGACTTTCCAAGATATGTGATCTCCTACATAATAAATCTAACCGAAATAATACTTTTTGAGTCCACTTATCCATGCCGTTTCTCCCACCCAAGGTCGATAGTGAAAATACCGAAAAGGAATTTTTTTATGGAAAACTAGGGAATTTTCTGTGCCGACTCTCTGTTTTCTGAATTCAACTGACTTTTAGGGTCTCGCGATCTCCTAAATAGTAAATCTAACCGAAATAATACTTTTGGAGTCCACTTATCCATGCTGTTTCTCCCACCCAAGGTCGATAGTGAAAATACCGAAAAGGAATTTTTTGTGGAAAACAAGAGAATTTTCTGTGCCGACTCTCTGTTTCCTGAATTCAACTGACTTTTAGGGTCTCGCGATCTCCTAAATAGTAAATATAACCGAAATAATACTTTTGGAGTCCACTTATCCATGCTGTTTCTCCCACCCAAGGTTGATAGTGAAAATACCGAAAAGGAATTTTTTTATGGAAAACAAGGGAATTTTCTGTGCCGACTCTCCGTTTCCTGAATTCAAGTGACTTTTAGGGTATCGCGATCTCCTAAATAATAAATCTAACCGAAATAATACTTTTTGAGTCCACTTATCCATCTGCAGATTTCTCCCACCCAAGGTACGATAGTGAAAATACCCGAAAAGGTACATGGAGAAAACAAGAGATTTTCTGTGCCGACTCTCTGTTTCACAATTCAAGCCCGACTTTTAGGGTCTCGCGATCTCTAAATAGTAAATCTATTGAAATAAAACTTTTGGAGTCACTTATCCATCTTGTTTCTCCCACCCAAGGTGGAAGTAGTGAAAACCAGAAAAGGAATTTTTGTCGAAAACAAGGGAATTTTCTATGCCGACTCTCCGTTCCTGGAATTCAACTGACTTTTTAGGGTATCGCGATCTCCTTTATAGTAAATCTAACGAAATAATACTTTTTGGAGTCCACTTATCCGTGTAAGTATCTCCCACCGTAATTGATCGATGAAAATGCCGAAAATGAATTGTTTATGGAGCGATGAAATTTCTGTGCCATGTCATTTCGAATTGATTGACTTTCAGGGTATGGGATCTCAATATCAAGCTCTTGACCGAAATAATACTTTTTGAGTCCACTTATCCATGCTGTTTCTCCCACCCAAGGTCGATAGTGAAAATACCGAAAAGGAATTTTTTTGTAGAAAACAAGGGAATTTTCTATGCCGACTCTCCGTTTCCTGAATTCAACTGACTTTTAGGGTATCGCGATCTCCTAAATAATAAATCTAACCGAAATAATACTTTTTGAGTCCACTTATCCATGCCGTTTCTCCCACCCAAGGTCGATACTGAAAATACCGAAAAGGAATTTTTTTATGGAAAACAAGGGAATTTTCTGTGCCGACTCTCTGTTTTCTGAATTCAACTGACTTTTAGGGTCTCGCGACCTCCTAAATAGTAAATCTAACCGAAATAATACTTTTGGAGTCCACTTATCCATGCTGTTTCTCCCACCCAAGGTCGATAGTGAAAATACCGAAAAGGAATTTTTTTGTGGAAAACAAGGGAATTTTCTATGTCGACTCTCCGTTTTCTGAATTCAACTGACTTTTAGGGTATCGCGATCTCCTATATAGTAAATCTAACCGAAATAGTACTTTTGGAGTCCACTTATCCGTGTCGTTTCTCCCCCCCATGGTCGATAGTGAAAATGTCGAAAATGAATTGTTTATGGAACAGTAGGGAATTTTCTGTGCCATGTCTCTGTTTCCAGAATTCAGTTGACTTTCAGGGTATCGGGATCTCCAAAATATCAAATATGACCGAAATAATGCTTTTGGTGTCCACATATCCATTCCGTTCCCCCCTCCCAAGGTCGACAGTGAAAATACCGAAAAGGAATTTTTTTATGGAAAACAAAGAAATTTTCTGTGCCGACTCTCCGTTTCCTGAATTCAAGTGACTTTTAGGGTATCGCGATGTCCTAACTAATAAATCTAAAAGAAATAATAATTTTTGAGTCCACTTATCCATGCCGTTTCTCCCACCCAAGGTCGATAGTGAAAATACCGAAAAGGAAATTTTTTATGGAAAACAAGGGAATTTTCTGTGCCGACTCTCTGTTTCCTGAATTCAACTGACTTTTACGTTCTCGTGATCTCCTAAATAGTAAATATAACCGAAATAATACTTTTGGAGTCCACTTATCCATGCTGTTTCTCCCACCCAAGGCCGATAGTGAAAATGCCGAAAAGGAATTTTTTTGTGGAAAACAAGGGAATTTTCTATGCCGACTCTCCGTTTCCTGAATTCAACTGACTTTTAGTGTATCACGATCTCCTATATAGTAAATCTAACCGAAATAGTACTTTTGGAGTCCACTTATCCGTGTCGTTTATCCCACCCACGGTCGATAGTGAAAATGCCGAAAATGAATTGTTTATGGAACAGTAGGGAATTTTCTGTGCCATGTCTCTGTTTCTAGAATTCAGCTGACTTTCAGGGTATCGGGATCTCCAACATATCAAATATGACCGAAATAATGCTTTTGGTGTCCACATATCCATGCCGTTCCCCCCTCCCAAGGTCGACAGTGAAAATACCGAAAAGGAATTTTTTTATGGAAAACGAGGGAATTTTCTATGCCGACTCTCCGTTTCCTGAATTCAAGTGACTTTTAGGGTATCGCGATCTCCTACATAATAAATCTAACCGAAATAATACTTTTTGAGTCCACTTATCCATGCCGTTTCTCCCACCCAAGTTCGATAGTGAAAATACCGAAAAGGAATTTTTTTATGGAAAACAAGGGAATTTTCTGTGCCGACTCTCCGTTTCCCGAATTCAAGTGACTTTTAGGGTATCGCGATCTTCTAAATAATAAATCTAACCAAAATAATACTTTTTGAGTCCACCTATACAAGCCGTTTCTCCCACCCAAGGTCGATAGTGAAAATACCGAAAAGGAATTTTTTTTACGGAAAACAAGGGAATTTTCTGTGCCGACTCTCCGTTTCCTGAATTCAAGTGACTTTTAGGGTATCGCGATCTCCTAAATAGTAAATATAACCGAAATAATACTTTTGGAGTCCACTTATCCATGCTGTTTCTCCCACCCAAGGTCGATAGTGAAAATACCGAAAAGGAATTTTTTAGTTGAAAACAAGGGAATTTTCTATGCCGACTCTCCGTTTCCTGAATTCAACTGACTTTTAGGGTATCGCGATCTCCTTTATAGTAAATCTAACCGAAATAATACTTTTGGAGTCCACTTATCCGTGTCGTATCTCCCACCCATGGTCGATAGTGAAAATGCCGAAAATGAATTGTTTATGGAACAGTAGGGAATTTTCTGTGCCATGTCTCTGTTTCCAGAATTCAGTTGACTTTCAGGGTATCAGATCTCCAAAATATCAAATAAGACCGAAATAATGCTTTTGGTGTCAAAATATCCATGCCGTTCCCCCCTCCCAAGGTCGACAGTGAAAATACCGAAAATGAATTTTTTTATGGAAAACAAGGGAATTTTCTGTGCCGACTCTCCGTTTCCTGAATTCAAGTGACTTTTAGGGTATCGCGATCTCCTAAATAATAAATCTAGCAAATAATACTTTTGAGTCCACTTATCCATGCCGTTTCTCCCACCCAAGGTCGATGGTAGAAATACCGAAAAGGAATTTTAGGGAAAACAAAGGGGAGTTTTTCTGTGCCGACTCTCATTTTCTGAATTCAGCTGACTTTTAGGGTCTCGCGATCTCCTAAATAGTAAAATCTACTTAGAAATAATGCTTTTGGTGTCCACATATCCATGCCGTTCCCCCCTCCCAAGGTCGAAAGTGAAAATACCGAAAATGAATTTTTTTATGGAAAACGAGGGAATTTTCTGTGCCGACTCTCCGTTTCCTGAATTCAAGTGACTTTTAGGGTATCGCGATCTCCTATATAGTAAATCTAACCGAAATAGTATTTTTGGAGTCCACTTATCCGTGTCGTATCTCCCACCCATGGTCGATAGTGAAAATGCCGAAAATGAATTGTTTATGGAATAGTAGGGAATTTTCTGTGCCATGTCTCTGTTTCCAGAATTCAGTTGACTTTCAGGGTATCGGGATCTCCAAAATATCAAATATGACCGAAATAATGCTTTTGGTGTCCACATATCCATGCCGTTCCCCCCTCCCAAGGTCGACAGTGAAAATACCGAATAGGAATTTTTTTTAAGGAAAACAAGGGAATTTTCTGTGCCGACTCTCCGTTTCCTGAATTCAAGTGACTTTTAGGGTATCGCGATCTCCTAAATAGTAAATCTAACCGAAATAATACTTTTGGAGTCCACTTATCCATGCCGTTTCTCCCACCCAAGGTCGATACTGAAAATACAGAAAAGGAATTTTTTTATGGAAAACAAGGGAATTTTCTGTGCCGACTCTCTGTTTCCTGAATTCAACTGACTTTTAGGGTCTCGTGATCTCCTAAATAGTAAATCTAACCGAAATAATACTTTTGGAGTCCACTTATCCATGCTGTTTCTCCCACCCAAGGTCGATAGTGAAAATGCTGAAAAGGAATTTTTTTGTGGAAAACAAGGGAATTTTCTATGCCGACTCTCCGTTTCCTGAATTCAACTGACTTTTAGGGTATCACGATCTCCTATATAGTAAATCTAACCGAAATAATTCCTTTTGAGTCCACTTATCCATGCCGTTTCTCCCACCCAAGGTCGACAGTGAAAATACCGAAAAGGAATTTTTTATTGAGCAGTGGGAATTTACGTGCCATGTCTGTTTCAATTGGTGACTTTCGGAAGTATCGGGATCTCAAAATATCAAATATGACGAAATAATGCTTTTGGTGTCCACATATCCATCGTTCCCCTCCCAAGGTCGAAGCGGTGAAAATACCGAAAAGGAATTTTTTTATGGAAAACAAGGGAATTTTCTGTGCCGACTCTCCGTTTCCTGAATTCAAGTGACTTTTAGGGTACCGCGATCTCCTAAATAATAAATCTAACAGAAATAATACTTTTTGAGTCCACTTATCCATGCCGTTTCTCCCACCCAAGGTCGATAGTGAAAATACCGAAAAGGAATTTTTTTTTGGAAAACAAGGGAATTTTCTGTGCCGACTCTCTGTTTCCTGAATTCAACTGACTTTTAGGGTCTCGCGATCTCCTAAATAGTAAATCTAACCGAAATAATACTTTTGGAGTCCACTTATCCATGCTGTTTCTCCCACCCAAGGTCGATAGTGAAAATACCGAAAAGGAATTTTTTTGTGGAAAACAAGGGAATTCTCTATGCCGACTCTCCGTTTCCTGAATTTAACTGACTTTTAGGGTATCGCGATCTCCTTTATAGTAAATCTAACCGAAATAATACTTTTGGAGTCCACTTATCCATGCTGTTTCTCCCACCCAAGGTCGATAGTGAAAATGCAGAAAAGGAATTTTTTGTGGAAAACAAGGAATTTTCTATGCCGACTCTCCGTTCCACGATTCAAGTGACTTTTAGGGTATCGCGATCTCTAAATAATAAATCTAACCGAAATAATACTTTTGAGTCCCACTTATCCATGCGTTTCTCCCACCCAAGGTCGATAGTGAAAATACCGAAAAGGAATTTTTTATGGAAAACAAGGGAATTTTCTGTGCGACTCTGCATTTCTGAATTCAGCCCGACTTTTAGAGGTCGCGATCTCCTAAATAGTAAATCCTAACCGAAATAAAACTTTGGAGTCAACATCATCTTGTTTCTCCCACCCAAGGTCGATAGTGAAAATACGAAAGATTTTTGTGGAAAACAAAGGGAATTTTCTATATGCCGACTCTCCGTTTCTGAATTCAAGCTGACTTTTAGGGTCTCGCGATCTCCTAAATAGTAAATCTAACCGAAATAATACTTTTGGAGTCCACTTATCCGTGTCGTTTCTCCCACCCATGGTCGATAGTGAAAATGCCGAAAATGAATTGTTTATGGAGCAGGTAGGGGAATTTTCTGTACCGTATCTCTTGTTTCGGAAATTCAGTTGACTTTCGAGAGTGTCGGGATCTCAAAATATCAAATATGGCCGAAATAATGCTTTTGGTGTCCACATATCCATGCCGTTCCCCCTCCCAAAGTCGACGAGTAGAAAATACCGAAAATGAATTTTTATGGAAAGCGGGGAATTTTCTGTCTGCAAACTCTCCGTTTCCTGAATTCAAGTGACTTTTAGGGTATGCGATCTCTAAATAATAGAAATCTAACCAGAAATAATACTTTTGGAGTCCACTTATCCATGCTATTTCTCTCACCCAAGGTCGATAGTGAAAATACCGAAAAGGAATTTTTTTATGGAAAACAAGGGAATTTTCTGTGCCGACTCTCTGTTTCCTAAATTCAACTGACTTTTAGGGTCTCGCGATCTCCTAAATAGTAAATCTAACCGAAATAATACTTTTGGAGTCCACTTATCCATTCTGTTTCTCCCACCCAAGGTCGATAGTGAAAATACCGAAAAGGAATTTTTTTGTGGAAAACAAGGGAATTTTCTATGCCGACTCTCCGTTTCCTGAATTCAACTGACTTTTAGGGTATCGCGATCTCCTATATAGTAAATCTCACTGAAATAGTACTTTTGGAGTCCACTTATCCGTGTCGTTTCTCCCCCCCATGGTCGATAGTGAAAATGCCGAAAATGACTTGTTTATGGAACAGTAGGGAATTTTCTGTGCCATGTCTCTGTTTCCAGAATTCAGTTGACTTTCAGGGTATCGGGATCTCCAAAATATCAAATATGACCGAAATAATGCTTTTGGTGTCCACATATCCATGCCGTTCCCCCCTCCCAAGGTCGACAGTGAAAATACCGAAAATGAATTTTTTTATGGAAAACGAGGGAATTTTCTGTGCCGACTCTCCGTTTCCTGAATTCAAGTGACTTTTAGGGTATCGCGATCTCCTAAATAATAAATCTAACCGAAATAATACTTTTTGAGTCCACTTATCCAAGCCGTTTCTCCCACCCAAGGTCGATAGTGAAAATACCGAAAAGGAATTTTTTTATGGAAAACAAGGGAATTTTCTGTGCCGACTCTCTGTTTTCTGAATTCAACTGACTTTTAGGGTCTCGCGATCTCCTAATAGTAAATCTAACCGAAATAATACTTTTGGAGTCCACTTATCCATGCCGTTTCTCCCACCCAAGGTCGATACTGAAAATACTGAAAAGGAATTTTTTTATGGAAAACAAGGGAATTTTCTGTGCCGACTCTCTGTTTCCTGAATTCAACTGACTTTTAGGGTCTCGTGATCTCTCCTAAATAGTAAATCTAACCGAAATAATACTTTAGAGTCCATATCCATCTTTATTTCTCCCACCCAGGTCGTGTGAAAATACGAAAGGAATTTTTGTGGAAAACAAAGAAATTTTCTATGCGACTCTCCAAATTTCTGAATTCAAGCTGACTTTTAGGTATCATGATCTCCTTTATAGTAAATCTAGCAAATAATACTTTTGGAAGTCCACTTATCGTATCGTATCTCCCACCATGATGGAATGGTGAAAATGCGAAAATGAATTGTTTATGGAGCAGTGAGGAATTTTACGTGCCATGTCTCTTGTTTCGAAATTGATTGACTTTAGTGTCAGGATCTCCAAAATATCAAAATATATTAAATAATGCTTTTGGTGTCCACATATCCATGCCGTTTCCCCACTCCAAAATTAAGCCCAGGTGAAAATACCGAAAAGGAATTTTTTTTACGGAAAACAAGGGAATTTTCTGTGCCGAATCTCCGTTTCCTGAATTCAAGTGACTTTTAGGGTATCGCGATCTCCTAAATAATAAATCTAACCGAAATAATACTTTTTGAGTCCACTTATCCATGCCGTTTCTCCCACCCAAGGTCGATAGTGAAAATACCAAAAAGGAATTTTTTTAAGGAAAACAAGGGAATTTTCTGTGCCGACTCTCTGTTTCCTGAATTCAACTGACTTTTAGGGTCTCGCGATCTCCTAAATAGTAAATCTAACCGAAATAATACTTTTGGAGTCCACTTATCCATGCCGTTTCTCCCACCCAAGGTCGATACTGAAAATACAGAAAAGGAATTTTTTTATGGAAAACAAGGGAATTTTCTGTGCCGACTCTCTGTTTCCTGAATTCAACTGACTTTTAGGGTCTCGTGATCTCCTAAATAGTAAATCTAACCGAAATAATACTTTTGGTGTCCACTTATCCATGCTGTTTCTCCCACCCAAGGTCGATAGTGAAAATGCCGAAAAGGAATTTTTTTGTGGAAAACAAGGGAATTTTCTATGCCGACTCTCCGTTTCCTGAATTCAACTGACTTTTAGGGTATGGCGATCTCCTATATAGTAAATCTAACCGAAATAGTACTTTTGGAGTCCACTTATCCGTGTCGTTTCTCCCCCCCATGGTCGATAGTGAAAATGCCGAAAATGAATTGTTTATGGAACAGTAGGGAATTTTCTGTGCCATGTCTCTGTTTCCAGAATTCAGCTGACTTTCAGGGTATCGGGATCTCCAAAAGATCAAATATGACCGAAATAATGCTTTTGGTGTCCACATATCCATGCCGTTCCCCCCTCCCAAGGTCGACAGTGAAAATACCGAAAAGGAATTTTTTTATGAAAGCAGGGAATTTTCTTTCTGAACTCTCCGTTTCACGAATTCAAGTGACACCAGAATATCATGATCTCCTACATAATAAATCCCCAACCGAAATAATACTTTTTGAGTCCACTTATCATGCCGTTTCTCCCACCCAAGTTCGATGGTAAATACAAGGAATTTTTATGGAAAACAAAGGGGAATTTTACGTACCGACTCTCCGTTTCACGAATTCATAAGTGACTTTTAGGGTATCGCGATCTCTAAATAATAAATCTAACCGAAATAATACTGGTCACTTATCATGCCGTTTCTCCCACCCAAGGTCGATAGTGAAAATACCGGTTTATAGGCTGAAATTTTCTGTGCCGACTCTCTGTTTCCTGAATTCAACTGACTTTTAGGGTCTCGCGATCTCCTAAATAGTAAATCTAACCGAAATAAAACTTTTGGAGTCCACTTATCCATGCTGTTTCTCCCACCCAAGGTCGATAGTGAAAATACCGAAAAGGAATTTTTTTGTGGAAAACAAGGGAATTTTCTATGCCGACTCTCCGTTTCCTGAATTCAACTGACTTTTAGGGTATCGCGATCTCCTTTATAGTAAATCTAACCGAAATAACACTTTTGGAGTCCACTTATCCGTGTCGTATCTCCCACCCATGGTCGATAGTGAAAATGCCGAAAATGAATTGTTTATGGAACAGTAGGGAATTTTCTGTGCCATGTCTCTGTTTCCAGAATTCAGTTGACTTTCAGGGTATCAGATCTCCAAAATATCAAATATGACCGAAATAATGCTTTTGGTGTCAAAATATCCATGCCGTTCCCCCCTCCCAAGGTCGACAGTGAAAATACCGAAAATGAATTTTTTTATGGAAAACAAGGGAATTTTCTGTGCCGACTCTCCGTTTCCTGAATTCAAGTGACTTTTAGGGTATCGCGATCTCCTAAATAATAAATCTAACCGAAATAATACTTTTTGAGTCCACTTATCCATGCCGTTTCTCCCACCCAAGGTCGATAGTGCAAATACCGAAAAGGAATTTTTTTAGGGAAAACAAGGGAATTTTCTGTGCCGACTCTCTGTTTTCTGAATTCAACTGACTTTTAGGGTCTCGCGATCTCCTAAATAGTAAATCTAACCGAAATAATACTTTTGGAGTCCACTTATCCATGCTGTTTCTCCCACCCAAGGTCGATAGTGAAAATACCGAAAAGGAATTTTTTTGTGGAAAACAAGGGAATTTTCTATGCCGACTCTCCGTTTCCTGAATTCAACTGACTTTTAGGGTATCGCGATCTCCTTTATAGTAAATCTAACCGAAATAATACTTTTGGAGTCCACTTATCCGTGTCGATCTCCCACCCAGGTCGATAGTGAAAATGCCGAAAATGAATTGTTTATGGAACAAAGAGGGAATTTTCGTGGCTATGTTCTGCCTCTAATTCAATGGACTGTAAATGATTCCAAAATATCAAATATGACCGAAATAATGCTTTTGGTGTCCACATATTCCATGCTTGCCTCCTTCTCCTAAGGTCGGTATGTTAGTAATACTTAAAAGGAATTTTTTTTTAAGGAAATATAATTTTTCAAAGCCGACTCTCCGTTTCCTGAATTCAAGTGACTTTTAGGGTATCGCTATCTCCTAAATAATAAATCTAACCGAAATAATACTTTTTGAGTCCACTTATCCATGCCGTTTCTCCCACCCAAGGTCGATAATGAAAATACTGAAAAGGAATTTTTTTATGGAAAACAAGGGAATTTTCTGTGCCGACTCTCTGTTTCCTGAATTCAACTGACTTTTAGGGTCTCGCGATCTCCTAAATAGTAAATCTAACCGAAATAATACTTTTGGAGTCCACTTATCCATGCTGTTTCTCCCACCCAATGTCGATAGTGAAAATGCCGAAAAGGAATTTTTTTGTGGAAAACAAGGGAATTTTCTATGCCGACTCTCCGTTTCCTGAATTCAACTTACTTTTAGGGTATCACGATCTCCTATATAGTAAATCTAACCGAAATAGTACTTTTGGAGTCCACTTATCCGTGTCGTTTCTCCCCCCCATGGTCGATAGTGAAAATGCCGAAAATGAATTGTTTATTGAACAGTAGGGAATTTTTCTGCGCTGGCGTCTCTGCTTTCAATTCAGCCGACTTTCAGGGTATCGAGATCTCCAAAATATCAAATATGACCTAAATAATGCTTTTGGTGTCCACATATCCATGCCGTTCCCCCCTCCCAAGGTCGACAGTGAAAATACCGAAAAGGAATTTTTTTATGGAAAACAAGGGAATTTTCAGTGCCGACTCTCCGTTTCCTGAATTCAAGTGACTTTTAGGGTATCGCGATCTCCTAAATAATAAATCTAACCAAAATAATACTTTTTGAGTCCACTTATCAGTTAAGTCTACCCAAGGTCGCATAAAGGAAAATACCGAAAAGGAATTTTTTTATGGAAAACAAGGGAATTTTCTGTGCCGACTCTCTGTTTCCTGAATTCAATTGACTTTTAAGGTCTCGCGATCTCCTAAATAGTAAATCTAACCGAAATAATACTTTTGGAGTCCACTTATCCATGCTGTTTCTCCCACCCAAGGTCGATAGTGAAAATACCGAAAAGGAATTTTTTTGTGGAAAACAAGGGAATTCTCTATGCCGACTCTCCGTTTCCTGAATTTAACTGACTTTTAGGGTATCGCGATCTCCTTTATAGTAAATCTAACCGAAATAATACTTTTGGAGTCCACTTATCCATGCTGTTTCTCCCACCCAAGGTCGATAGTGAAAATACCGAAAAGGAATTTTTTTGTGGAAAACAAGGGAATTTTCTATGCCGACTCTCCGTTTCCTGAATTCAAGTGACTTTTAGGGTATCGCGATCTCCTAAATAATAAATCTAACCGAAATAATACTTTTTGAGTCCACTTATCCATACCGTTTCTCCCACCCAAGGTCGATAGTGAAAATACCGAAAAGGAATTTTTTTATGGAAAACAAGGGAATTTTCTGTGCCGACTCTCTGTTTCCTGAATTCAACTGACTTTTAAGGTCTCGCGATCTCCTAAATAGTAAATCTAACCGAAATAAAACTTTTGGAGTCCACTTATCCATGCTGTTTCTCCCACCCAAGGTCGATAGTGAAAATACCGAAAAGCAATTTTTTTGTGGAAAACAAGGGAATTTTCTATGCCGACTCTCCGTTTCCTGAATTCAACTGACTTTTAGGGTATCGCGATCTCCTTTATAGTAAATCTAACCTAATACATTTTTGGAGTCCACTTATCCAGGTTTATCTCCCACCCATGGTCGATAGTGAAAATGAAATGAATTGTTTATGGAATAAGAGGGAATTTTCTGTGCTATGTCTCATTTTAATTCGGCTTGACTTTCTGTGGTATCGATCTCCAAAATATCAAATATGACCGAAATACTGCTTTTGGTGTCCACATATCCATGCCGTTCCCCCCTCCCAAGGTCGACAGTGAAAATACCGAAAATGAATTTTTTTATGGAAAACGAGGGAATTTTCTGTGCCGACTCTCCGTTTCCTGAATTCAAGTGACTTTTAGGGTATCGCGATCTCCTAAATAATAAATCTAACCGAAATAATACTTTTTGAGTCCACTTATCCAAGCCGTTTCTCCCACCCAAGGTCGATAGTGAAAATACCGAAAAGGAATTTTTTTATGGAAAACAAGGGAATTTTCTGTGCCGACTCTCTGTTTCCTGAATTCAACTGACTTTTAAGGTCTCGCGATCTCCTAAATAGTAAATCTAACCGAAATAAAACTTTTGGAGTCCACTTATCCATGCTGTTTCTCCCACCCAAGGTCGATAGTGAAAATACCGAAAAGGAATTTTTTTGTGGAAAACAAGGGAATTTTCTATGTCGACTCTCCGTTTCCTGAATTCAACTGACTTTTAGGGTATCGCGATCTCCTATATAGTAAATCTAACCGAAATAGTACTTTTGGAGTCCACTTATCCGTGTCGTTTCTCCCCCCCCATGGTCGATAGTGAAAATGCCGAAAATGAATTGTTTATGGAACAGTAGGGAATTTTCTGTGCCATGTCTCTGTTTCCAGAATTCAGTTGACTTTCGTGGCATCAGACTCCAAAATATCAAATATGACTGAAATAATGCTTTTGGTGTCCACATATCCATGCCGCTCCTCCCAAGGTCGACAAAGAAAAGGTCAAAAAGTGAATTTTTAAGGAAAACAAGGGAATTTTCTCAGGTCGACTCTCCGCTTCCCCGAATCTGCGATTTTTAGGTATCGCGATCTCCTAAATAGTAAATCTAACTGAAATAATGCTTTTGGTGTCCACATATCCATGCCGTTCCCCCCTCCCAAGGTCGACAGTGAAAATACCGAAAAGGAATTTTTTTTAAGGAAAACAAGGGAATTTTCTGTGCCGACTCTCCGTTTCCTGAATTCAAGTGACTTTTAGGGTATCGCGATCTCCTAAATAGTAAATCTAACCGAAATAATACTTTTGGAGTCCACTTATCCATGCCGTTTCTCCCACCCAAGGTCGATAGTGAAAATACCGAAAAGGAATTTTTTTTATGGAAAACAAGGGAATTTTCTGTGCCGACTCTCCGTTTCCTGAATTCAACTTACTTTAGGTATCATGATCTCCTATATAGTAAATTCAACTGAAATAGTACTTTGGAGTCCACTTATCCGTCGCTTCCCCATGGTCAGATAGCAG
>JAOPUP010000784.1:0-27785 GCA_026873135.1 Eucalyptus urophylla | reverse complement strand
CCAACATACTAGCCATAAAGAATCTTTAGCTCAACAGTAAAAACACTTTTATAAACCGAGCACTTGGCTCTGATACCAATTGATAATGCTAGTACGAGTACCTAGAGGGGGGTGAATAGGTTTATGAAAATTTTCTTGAAGATTGCACAATACTTAGACAGATGAAGGATTAAAAAATCAATCGTAAGACTGAGTAAAGGAAAGAGAGAATTAAACACGAGGTTTATAGTGGTTCGGCTTAATCCAAGCCTACGTCCACTCTCCCACGATAACAGCCTTCTTGGTTGGATTCCACTATGCAATCAACAAGAGATTACAACTCCGAGTGCAAACACTTAGTAGATCACACTATCTCACTAAGTCACTCTCTTGGTATTTCTCTCACGATTACAAACGTTTAAGCTCTCAAGAGACAAGTATATGATCTAAAGTCGCTAAGACTTTGGAATTATAAATTCTACGCTCTGTCTCTCACTTGCTCATCGGTCCATGATCTCCTTAAATACTCCTCCACTTCCAAACTACCGTTGGACAGTATCCCGGAGAATCGTCTTCCAATATACCCATTGGACAGCTCTGTATCTTAGAAGATTTGGTAGCCGTTGAGTGACAAAGGTAGAATCCCAAATTGATTCCGATCGCCCATACAAACGAAATCTTGGTTTCCATAAGTAAAGCTTCTTCGTATAGAAAGATCTTGTCTTCAACATCCAATTGTCAATCAATTAGATTGAATCAATCAAATCAATCTTGATGTGGAATCCAAACCAGATCACTAGCCGTTATATGATTGGGCTTGAGTTATGATTCATCGAATCTGGATGTAAAGTCTGAGAGCAATAGACTTTACAATCTGAGTCTGTAGACTTTACAATCTGAGTTTGAACATATCTGCTTCTGAACAGATTTAGCTTTAAGGTCTGTACCCAGTTCAGCTTCAGCATAGAGTCTGTCTTCTGGTTCATCATTCACGTTCAGTTTGGAATTAGTCAGAGTGAGCAGACTTCTGATGTAGAACAGACTTTGACACGGCAGTCTTCAGACTTTGACACAGAAGTCTGGAAATCTTCAGAATATACTTTGGACATATGTTACGTTCAATCTTCTGGTCGTTTTCACACTTTGACAATATCCTTTACATGTTCTATCATCTGCATGGTCTATTACTTAACCATTAAACATGTTAGTAGCCTTTGATTTATTTTGTCATCTTCAAAACATCATTAGGGATTTCCCTAACAATCTCCCCCTTTTTGATGATGACAAAACAATCTCTGAATATGCAGATTTGTAAACATGCTTTTATTAATTTAAATCAAAGGATATCAGAAGATAACAAATAGATTGAGCATAATAATATTTAGAAAATAATCACAGCTCAATATTATGCCATAGATAATATCAACCAATTAGCACATATGCATATTCATATCTTCTCCCCCTTTTTGTCATAATCAAAAAGCGATAATGGATTCACGTAGAGAATGATAACAAATATCTTGCATGAATCACAATTTCCACAAATCGGCTTTTATAAAGTAAATCGAATATTAAAGATATGCAATATATCTTACTTCGATCATATCAGTAAATATCCAATAAAAATCACGGATGCATCATAAAATTCACGTACCATTTTTGTCATAATAAAATGATAATATCAATATGAGATTTGTTAATGACAAAAGGTAATAAAAGATGCATTAACCTGATTTTTTAGAATAAATTCTGACACGTTTACCTTTCCTTCCATCCATAATAAGATCACGATCAATCAAAAAAGATTTTTCCATAATTGATCAAAGCTCCCCCCTCAATTTGTTGCCTTTTTGGTGATCACGATTCTTTTCCTTTTCTTTTGGATTCGATTTCTCCCCTTGATTTCCTCATTAGATTGAGTCTGGTTCGAATCGGACTGGAGATTAGGAGTCTGTCACGAGTTAGACTCGGATTCTGAATGTGCCATCAGCATAGATTTCCTTGTTTCTTCCATCGTCATATTCCTTTCCATCAAAATATGTTGGCCTTGTGTTACTTTGCCCTTCCATAGAATCCTGGTGCCAACATACTAGCCATAAGAATCTTTAGCTCAAAGTAAAAACACTTTATAAACCGAGCATGGCTCACGTGCAATTGATAAGTAGCAAATGCGAGTACCTAGAGGGTGAATAGGTTTATGAAAATTTTCTTGAAGATTGCACAATACTTAGACAGATGAAGGATTAAAAAATCAATCGTAAGACTGAGTATAGGAAAGAGAGAATTAAACACGAGGTTTATAGTGGTTCGGCTTAATCCAAGCCTACGTCCACTCTCCCACGATAACAGCCTTCTTGGCTGGATTCCACTATGCAATCAACAAGAGATTACAACTCCGAGTGCAAACACTTAGTAGTAGATCACACTATCTCACTAAGTCACTCTCTTGATATTTCTCTCACGATTACAAACGTTTAAGCTCTCAAGAGACAAGTATATGATCTAAAGTCGCTTAGACTTTGGAATTATAAATTCTACGCTCCGTCTCTTGCTTGCTCATCGGTCCTTCATCTTCTTAAATACTCCTCCACTTCCAAACTACCCGTTGGACAGTATCCCGGAGAATCGTCTTCCAATATACCCATTGGACAGCTCTGTATCTTAGAAGATTTGGTAGCCGTTGAGTGACAAAGGTAAAATCCCAAATTGATTCCGATCGCCCATACAAACGAAATCTTGGTTTCCATAAGTAAAGCTTCTTCATATAGAAAGATCTTGTCTTCAACATCCAATTGTCAATCAAATAGATTGAATCAATCAAATCAATCTTGATGTGGAATTCAAACCAGATCACTAGCCGTTATATGATTGGGCTTGAGTTACGATTCATTGAATCTGGATGTAAAGTCTGATAGCCATAGACTTTACAATCTGAGTCTGTAGACTTTACAATCTGGGTCTGTAGACTTTACAATCTGAGTCTTTAGACTTTACAATCTGAGTCTTTAGACTTTACAATCTGGGTCTGTAGACTTTACAATCTGATTCAGCTTCAGCATAGAGTCTGTCTTCTGGTTCAGCTTCAGCATAGAGTCTGTCTTCTGGTTCATCATTCACGTTCAGTATGGAATTAGTCAGAGTGAACAGACTTCTGATGAAGAACAGACTTTGACACTAAAGTCTGGCAGTCTTCAGACTTTGAGTCTTGAGTCTAGCAGTCTTCAGACTTTGAGTCTTGAGTCTAGCAGTCTTCAGACTTTGATAATATCCTCTACATGTTCTAACATCTGCATGGTCTATTACTCAACCATCAAATATGTTAGTAGCCTTTGATTTATTTTGTCATCTTCAAAACATCAGAAGGGATTTCCCTAACAATCTCCCCCTTTTTGATGATGACAAAACAATCTCTGAATATGCAGATTTGTAAACATGCTTTTATTAATTTAAATCAAAGGATATCAGAAGATAAAAAATAGATTGAGCATAATAATATTTAGAAAATAATCACAGCTCAATATTATGCCATAGATAATATCAACCAATTAGCACATATGCATATTCATATCTTCTCCCCCTTTTTGTCATAATCAAAAAGCGATAATGGATTCACGTAGAGAGTGATAACAAATATCTTGCATGAATCACAATTTCCACAAATCGGCTTTTATCGAATATTAAAGATATGCAATATAGCTCACTTCGATTATATCAGCAAATATCCAATAAAAATCACTGATGCATCATAAAATTTACGTACCATTTTTGTCATAATAAAATGATAATATCAATATGAGATTTGTTAATGACAAAAGGTAATAAAATATGCACTAACCGGATTTTGTAGAATAAATTCTGACACAATTACCTTTCCTTCCATCCATAATAAGATCACGATCAATCAAAAAAGATTTTTCCATAATTGATCAAAGCTCCCCCTCAATTTGTTGCCTTTTTGAGGTGATCACGATTCTTTTCCTTTTCTTTTGGATTCAATTTCTCCCCCTTGATTTCCTCATCGAATTCTAAGTCTGGTTCTGAATCAGACTCTGATTCTGAGTCTCTGTCTGAGTTAGACTCAGATTCTGAATGTGCCATCAAGCATAGATTTCTTTGCTCATCATCTTCTTTCATGATTCTTTTCTGGCCATTCTGCTTTGCCCTTCCATAAGTCCTGGTGCCAACATACTAGCCATAAAGAATCTTTAGCTCGAAAGTAAAAACACTTTTATAAACCGAGCACTTGGCTCTGATACCAATTGAGAGTGCTAGTATGAACAAAATAAAGGAGTTAGGGAAGAGAATAAGAACACAAAGATTTATAGTGGTTCGGCTTAATCCAAGCCTACGTCCACTCTCCCACGATAACAGCCTTCTTGGCTGGATTGCACTATGCAATCAACAAGAGATTACAACTCCGAGTGCAAACACTTAGTAGATCACACTATCTCACTAAGTCACTCTCTTGGTATTTCTCTCATGATTACAAATGTTTAAGCTCTCAAGAGACAAGTATATGATCTAAAGTCGCTTAGACTTTGGAATTATAAATTCTACGCTCCGTCTCTTACTTGCTCATCGGTCCATGATCTCCTTAAATACTCCTCCACTTCCAAACTACCCGTTGGACAGTATCCCGGAGAATCGTCTTCCAATATACCCATTGGACAGCTCTGTATCTTAGAAGATTTGGTAGCCGTTGAGTGACAAAGGTAGAATCCCAAATTGATTCCGATCGCCCATACAAACGAAATCTTGGTTTCCATAAGTAAAGCTTCTTCATGTAGAAAGTTCTTGTCTTCAAGATCCAATCGTCAATCAATTAGATTGAATCAATCAAATCAATCTTGATGTGGAATCCAAACCAGATCACTAGCCGTTGTATGATTGGGCTTGAGTTACGATTCATCGAATCTGGATGTAAAGTCTGATAGCCATAGACTTTACAATATGAGTCTGTAGACTTTAAAATCTGGGTCTGTAGACTTTACAATCTGGGTCTGTAGACTTTACGATCTGTACCCAGTTCAGCTTCAGCATAGAGTCTGTCTTCTGGTTTATCATTCACGTTCAGTCTGGAATTTGTCAGAGTGAACAGACTTCTGATGTAGAACAGACTTTGACACTAAATTCTGGCAGTCTTCAGACTTTGAGTCTTGAGTCTAGCAGTCTTCAGACTTTGAGTCTTGAGTCTAGCAGTCTTCAGACTTTGATAATATCCTCTACATGTTCTAACATCTTCATGGTCTATTACTCAACCATCAAATATGTTAGTAGCCTTTGATTTATTTTGTCATCTTCAAAACATCATAAGGGATTTCCCTAACAATCTCCCCCTTTTTGATGATGACAAAACAATCTCTGAATATGCAGATTTGTAAACATACACTTTATTAATTTAAATCAAAGATATCAGAGATAGCAAATAGATTGAGCATAATAATATTTGAAAATAATCACAGCTCAATATTATGCCATAGATAAATATCAACCAATTAGCACATATGCATATTATTCATATCTTCTCCCCCTTTTTGTCATAATCAAAAAAGCGATAAATGATTCACGTAGAATGATAGCAAATATCTTGCATGAATCACAATTTCACAAATCGCTTTATAAAGTAAATCAGATATTAAAGATATGCAATATAGCTTACTTGATCATATCAGTAAATATCCAATAAAAATAACTGATGCATCATGAAATTCACGTACCCTTTTTGTCATAATAAAATGATAATATCAATACAAGATTTGTCAATGACAAAAAGTAATAAAAGATGCACTATCCGGATTTTTTATAACAGATTCTAACACATTTACCTTTCCTTCCATCCATAATTAGATCACGATCAATTCAAAAAGATTTTTCCATAAATGATCAAAGCTCCCCCTCAATTTGTTGCATTTTGAGATGATCACGATTCTTTTCCTTTTCTTTTGGATTCGATTTCTCCCCCTTGATTTCCTCATTAGATTACTGATGCAGTTCCAATTCAGGGCCTGCGGGTCACGAGAATCTCTGTCACGAGTTAGACTCAGATTACAGATATGCCATCAGGCATAGATTTCCTTGTTCTTCCATCGTCATATTCCTTTCCATCAAAATATGGTGGCCTTGTGTTTACCACCGCAAGTCTGGTGCCAACATACTAGCCATAAAGAATCTTTAGCTCAAAAGTAAAAACACTTTTATAAACCTTGAGCACTTGGCTCACGATGCCAATTGATAATGCCGTCACAGTACCTAGAGAGGAGTGAATAGGTTTATAGAAAATTTTCTTGAAAGATTGCACAATACTTAGACAGATGAAGGATTAAAAAATCAATCGTAAGACTGAGTAAAGGAAAGAGAGAATTAAACACGAGGTTTATAGTGGTTCGGCTTAATCCAAGCCTACGTCCACTCTCCCACGATAACAGCCTTCTTGGCTGGATTCTACTATGCAATCAACAAGAGATTACAACTTCGAGTGCAAACACTTAGTAGTAGATCACACTATCTCACTAAGTCACTCTTTTGGTATTTCTCTCACGATTACAAACGTTTAAGCTCTCAAGAGACAAGTATATAATTGAAAGTCACTCAGACTTTGGAATTATAAATTCTACGCTCCGTCTCTTACTTGCTCATCGGTCCATGATCTCCTTAAATACTCCTCCACTTCCAAACTACCGTTGGACAGTATCCCGGAGAATCGTCTTCCAATATACCCATTGGACAGCTCTATATCTAGAAGATTTGGTAGCCGTTGAGTGACAAAGGTAAAATCCCAAATTGATTCCGATCGCCCATACAAACGAAATCTTGGTTTCCATAAGTAAAGCTTCTTCGTATAGAAATCTTGTCTTCAAGATCCAATCGTCAATCAATTAGATTGAATCAATCAAATCAATCTTGATGTGGAATCCAAACCAGATCACTAGCCGTTGTATGATTGGGCTTGAGTTACGATTCATCGAATCTGGATGTAAAGTCTGATAGCCATAGACTTTACAATATGAGTCTGTAGACTTTAAAATCTGGGTCTGTAGACTTTACAATCTGGGTCTGTAGACTTTACAATCTGTACCCAGTTCAGCTTCAGCATAGAGTCTGTCTTCGGGTTTATCATTCACGTTCAGTCTGGAATTTGTCAGAGTGAACAGACTTCTGATGTAGAACAGACTTTGACACTAAAGTCTGGCAGTCTTCAGACTTTGAGTCTTGAGTATAGCAGTCTTCAGACTTTGAGTCTTGAGTCTAGCAGTCTTCAGACTTTGATAATATCCTCTACATGTTCTAACATCTGCATGGTCTATTACTCAACCATCAAATATGTTAGTAGCCTTTGATTTATTTTGTCATCTTCAAAACATCATAAGGGATTTCCCTAACAATCTCCCCCTTTTTGATGATGACAAAACAATCTCTGAATATGCAGATTTGTAAACATGCTTTTATTAATTTAAATCAAAGGATATCAGAAGATAACAAATAGATTGAGCATAATAATATTTAGAAAATAATCACAGCTCAATATTATGCCATAGATAATATCAACCAATTAGCACATATGCATATTCATATCTTCTCCCCCTTTTTGTCATAATCAAAAAGCGATAATGGATTCACGTAGAGAATGATAACAAATATCTTGCATGAATCACAATTTCCACAAATCGGCTGTTATAAAGTAAATCGAATATTAAAGATATGCAATATAGCTTACTTCGATCATATCAGTAAATATCCAATAAAAATCACGGATGCATCATAAAATTCACGTACCATTTTTGACATAATAAAATGATAATATCAATATGAGATTTGTTAATGACAAAAGGTAATAAAAGATGCATTAACCGGATTTTTTAGAATAAATTCTGACACGTTTACCTTTCCTTCCATCCATAATAAGATCACGATCAATCAAAAAAGATTTTTCCATAATTGATCAAAGCTCCCCCTCAATTTGTTGCCTTTTTGAGATGATCACGATTCTTTTCCTTTTCTTTTGGATTTGCTTTCTCCCCCTGGATTTCCTCATCGAATTCTGAGTCTGGTTCTAATCAGACTTTGATTCTGAGTCTATGTCTGAGTGAGACTCAGATTCTGAATGTTCCATCAAGCATAAATTTTCTTGCTCATCATCTTCTTCTTTTTTGTTCTTTTCTAGCCATTCTGCTTGTATTTTCTTCCATCGAAATATGGTGGCCTCGTGTTGCTTTGCCCTTCCATAAGACCTGGTGCCAACATACTAGCCATAAAGAATCTTTAGCTCAAAAGTAAAAACACTTTTATAAACCGAGCACTTGGCTCTGATACCAATTGAGAGTGCTAGTATGAACACCTAGAGGGGGTGAATAGGTGTTTAAACTAAACCTTGGCAAATATATGTGGAATAAAATAATTTCAAGTAAAACAAAGGAGTTAGGGAAGAGAATAAGAACACAAGGTTTATAGTGGTTCAGCTTAATGCGAGCCTACGTCCACTCTCCCACACTAACAGCCTTCTTGGCTGAATTCCAGTATGCAATCAACAAGAGATTACAACTTTGAGTGCAAACACTTAGTAGATCACACTATCTCACTAAGTCACTCTTTTGGTATTTCTCTCACGATCACAAATGTTTAAGCTCTCCAAAGACAAGTATATAATCGAAGGTCGCTCAGACTTTGGAAGTATAAATTCTACGCTCCGTCTCTTACTTGCTCATCGGTCCATGATCTCTTTAAATACTCCTCCACTTCCAAACTACCCATTGGACAGTATCCCGGAGAATCGTCTTCCAATATACCCATTGGACAGCTCTGTATCTAGAAGATTTGGTAGCCGTTGAGTGACAAAGGTAGAATCCCAAATTGATTCTGATCGCCCATACAAACGGAATCTTGGTTTCCATAAGTAAAGCTTCTTCGTATAGAAAGTTCTTGTCTTCAAGATCCAATCGTCAATCAATTAGATTGAATCAATCAAATCAATCTTGATGTGGAATCCAAACCAGATCACTAGCCGTTATATGATTGGGCTTGAGTTACGTTATGTCGAGTCTGAATGTAAAGTCTGAGAGCAATAGACTTTACAATCTGAGTCTGTAGACTTTACAATCTGGGTCTGAACATATCTGCTTCTGAACAGATTTAGCTTTAAGGTCTGTACCCAGTTCAGCTTCAGCATAGAGTCTGTCTTCTGGTTCATCATTCACGTTCAGTCTGGAATTAGTCAGAGTTGACAGACTTCTGATGTAGAACAGACTTTGACACTAAAGTCTGGCAGTCTTCAGACTTTGAGTCTTGAGTCTAGCAGTCTTCAGACTTTGAGTCTTGAGTCTAGCAGTCTTCAGACTTTGATAATATCCTCTACATGTTCTAACATCTGCATGGTCTATTACTCAACCATCAAATATGTTATTAGCCTTTGATTTATTTTGTCATCTTCAAAACATCATAAGGGATTTCCCTAACAATCTCCCCCTTTTTGATGATGACAAAACAATCTCTGAATATGCAGATTTGTAAACATGCTTTTATTAATTTAAATCAAAGGATATCAGAAGATAACAAATAGATTGAGCATAATAATATTTAGAAAATAATCACAGCTCAATATTATGCCATAGATAATATCAACCAATTCGCACATATGCATATTCATATCTTCTCCCCCTTTTTGTCATAATCAAAAAGCGATAATGGATTCACGTAGAGAATGATAACAAATATCTTGCATGAATCACAATTTCCACAAATCGGCTTTTATAAAGTAAATAGAATATTAAAGATATGCAATATAGCTTACTTCGATCATATCAGTAAATATCCAATAAAAATCACGGATGCATCATAAAATTCACGTACCATTTTTGTCATAATAAAATGATAATATCAATATGAGATTTGTTAATGACAAAAGGTAATAAAAGATGCATTAAACGGATTTTTTAGAATAAATTCTGACACGTTTACCTTTCCTTCCATCCATAATAAGATCACGATCAATCAAAAAAGATTTTTCCATAATTGATCAAAGCTCCCCCTCAATTTTTTGCCTTTTTGAGGTGATCACGATTCTTTTCCTTTTCTTTTGGATTCGATTTCTCCCCCTTGATTTCCTCATCAGATTCTGAGTCTGGTTCCGAATCAGACTCTGATTCTGAGTCTCTGTCTGAGTTAGACTCAGATTCTGAATGTGCCATCAAGCATAGATTTCCTTGTTCTTCCATACGTCATATTCCTTTCCATCAAAATATGGTGGCCTTGTGTTGCTTCGCCCTTCCATAAGTCCTGGTGCCAACATACTAGCCATAAAGAATCTTTAGCTCAAAAGTAAAAACACTTTTATAAACCGAGCACTTGGCTCTGATACCAATTGATAATGCTAGTACGAGTACCTAGAGGGGGGTGAATAGGTTTATGAGAATTTTCTTGAAAGATTGCACAATACTTAGGCAGGATGAAGGATTAAAATCAATCGTAAGACTGAGTAAAGGAAAGAGAGAATAAGAACACAAGATTTATAGTGGTTCGGCTTAATCCAAGCCTACGTCCACTCTCCCACGATAACAGCCTTCTTGGCTGGATTCCACTATGTAATCAACAAGAGATTACAACTTCGAGTGCAAACACTTAGTAGATCACACTATCTCACTAAGTCACTCTTTTAGTATTTCTCTCACGATTACAAACGTTTAAGCCTCAAGAGACAAGTATATGATCTAAAGTCGCTTAGACTTTGGAATTATAAATTCTACGCTCCGTCTCTTACTTGCTCATCGTCCTTCATCTTCTTAAATACTCCTCCACTTCCAAACTACCCGTTGGACAGTATCCCGGAGAATCGTCTTCCAATATACCCATTGGACAGCTCTGTATCTAGAAGATTTGGTAGCCGTTGAGTGACAAAGGTAGAATCCCAAATTGATTCCGATCGCTCATACAAACGAAATCTTGGTTTCCATAAGTAAAGCTTCTTCGTGTAGAAAGTTCTTGTCTTCAAGATCCAATCGTCAATCAATTAGATTGAATCAATCAAATCAATCTTGATGTGGAATCCAAACCAGATCACTAGCCGTTGTATGATTGGGCTTGAGTTACGATTCATCGAACTGATGTAAAGTCTGAATAGCCAGCATTTTACACAGGAGTCTCTGTGACTTTAAAACTGGTCCCGTAGACTTACACTGTCTCAGAGACTTTACAATCTGTACTGGGTCACTCTTCAAGATAGCTCCGTCTTCTCGCTTATCATTCACGTCACTTCTGGAATTTGTCGAGTGAACAGATTTCCCGATGTAGAACAGACTTTGACACTAAACCAGGGCTTGACTTTGAGTCCTTGAGCCCAGCGCCTTCTCGACTTTATCTGAGTCTAGCAGCCTTTCAGACTTTGATAATATCTCTACATGTTCTAATATCTGCATGGTCTATTACTCAACCATCAAATATGTTAGTAGCCTTTGATTTATTTTGTCATCTTCAAAACATCATAAGAGATTTCCCTAACAATCTCCCCCTTTTTGATGATGACAAAACAATCTCTGAATATTCAGATTTGTAAACATGCTTTTATTAATTTAAATCAAAGGATATCAGAAGATAACAAATAGATTGAGCATAATAATATTTAGAAAATAATCACAGCTCAATATTATGCCATAGATAATATCAACCAATTAGCACATATGCATATTCATATCTTCTCCCACTTTTTGTCATAATCAAAAAGCGATAATGGATTCACGTAGAGAATGATAACAAATATCTTGCATGAATCACAATTTCCACAAATCGGCTTTTATAAAGTAAATCGAATATTAAAGATATGCAATATATCTTACTTCGATCATATCAGTAAATATCCAATAAAAATCACGGATGCATCATAAAATTCACGTACCATTTTTGTCATAATAAAATGATAATATCAATATGAGATTTGTTAATGACAAAAGGTAATAAAAGATGCATTAACCGTATTTTTTAGAATAAATTCTGACACGTTTACCTTTCCTTCCATCCATAATAAGATCACGATCAATCAAAAAAGATTTTTCCATAATTGATCAAAGCTCCCCCTCACTTTGTTGCCTTTTTGAGGTGATCACGATTCTTTTCCTTTTCTTTTGGATTCGATTTCCTCTTGATTTCATTAGATTCTTGAACTGGGTTCGAATCACCGATTCGAGTCTCACTGAAAGTTGGGATTTTCAGATCAATGTGCCATCAAGCATAGATTTTTTGCACATCATCTTCTTTCATTGTTCTTTTCTGGCCATTCTGCTTGTATTTTCTTCCATCGAAATATGGTGGCCTTGTGTTGCTTTGCCCTTCCATAAGTCCTGGTGCCAACATACTAGCCATAAAGAATCTTTAGCTCAAAAGTAAAAACACTTTTATAAACCGAGCACTGGGCTCTGATACCAATTGATAATGCTAGTACGAGTACCTAGAGGGGGGTGAATAGGTTTATGAAAATTTTCTTGAAGATTGCACAATACTTAGACAGATGAAGGATTAAAAAATCAATCGTAAGACTGAGTAAAGGAAAGAGAGAATTAAACCCGAGGTTTATAGTGGTTCGGCTTAATCCAAGCCTACGTCCACTCTCCCACGATAACAGCCTTCTTGGCTGGATTCCACTATGCAATCAACAAGAGATTACAACTCCGAGTGTATACACTTAGTAGATCACACTATCTCACTAAGTCACTCTCTTGGTATTTCTCTCACGATTACAAACGTTTAAGCTCTCAAGAGATAAGTATATGATCAAAAGTCGCTTAGACTTTGGAATTATAAATTCTACGCTCCGTCTCTTACTTGCTCATCGGTCCATGATCTCCTTAAATACTCCTCCACTTCCAAACTACCCGTTGGACAGTATCCCGGAGAATCGTCTTCCAATATACCCATTGGACAGCTCTGTATCTTAGAAAATTTGGTAGCCGTTGAGTGACAAAGGTAGAACCCCAAATTGATTCCAATCGCCCATACAAACGAAATCTTGGTTTCCATAAGTAAAGCTTCTTCATATAGAAAGTTCTTGTCTTCAACATCCAATTATCAATCAATTAGATTGAATCAATCAATCTTGATGTGGAATCCAAACCAGATCACTAGCCGTTATATGATTGGACTTGAGTTACGTTCTGTCGAGTCTGGATGTAAAGTCTGAGAGCAATAGACTTTACAATCTGAGTCTGTAGACTTTACAATCTGGGTCTGTAGACTTTAGAATTTGAGTCTGGCAATCTTCAGACTTTGAGTCTTGAGTCTGGCAGTCTTCAGACTTTGACACACTAAAGTCCGGCGCTCTTCAGACTTTGTGTCTTGAGTCTAGCACTTCGTACTTTGAGTCTTCGAGCCCAGCAGTTCTAGACTTGACAATATCCTTTACATGTTCTATCATCTGCATGGTCTATTACTTAACCATTAAACATGTTAGTAGCCTTTGATTTATTTTGTCATCTTCAAAACATCATTAGGGATTTCCCTAACAATCTCCCCCTTTTTGATGATGACAAAACAATCTCTGAATATGCAGATTTGTAAACATGCTTTTATTAATTTAAATCAAAGGATATCAGAAGATAACAAATAGATTGAGAATAATAATATTTAGAAAATAATCACAGCTCAATATTATGCCATAGATAATATCAACCAATTAGCACATATGCATATTCATATCTTCTCCCCCTTTTTGTCATAATCAAAAAGCGATAATGGATTCACGTAGAGAATGATAACAAATATCTTGCATGAATCACAATTTCCACAAATCGGCTTTTATAAAGTAAATCGAATATTAAAGATATGCAATATAGCTTACTTCGATCATATCAGTAAATATCCAATAAAAATCACGGATGCATCATAAAATTCACGTACCATTTTTGTCATAATAAAATGATAATATCAATATGAGATTTGTTAATGACAAAAGGTAATAAAAGATGCATTAACCATATTTTTTAGAATAAATTCTGACACGTTTACCTTTCCTTCCATCCATAATAAGATCACGATCAATCAAAAAAGATTTTGCCATAATTGATCAAAGCTCCCCCTCAATTTGTTGCCTTTTTGAGGTGATCACGATTCTTTTCCTTTTCTTTTGGATTCGATTTCTCCCCCTTGATTTCCTCATTAGATTCTGAGTCTGGTTCCGAATCAGACTCTGATTCTGAGTCTCTGTCTGAGTAAGACTCAGATTCTGAATGTGCCATCAAGCATAGATTTCCTTGTTCTTCCATACGTCATATTCCTTTCCATCAAAATATGGTGGCCTTGTGTTGCTTTGCCCTTCCATAAGTCCTGGTGCCAACATACTAGCCATAAAGAATCTTTAGCTCAAAAGTAAAAACACTTTTATAAACCGAGCACTTGGCTCTGATACCAATTGATAATGCTAGTACGAGTACCTAGAGGGGGGTGAATAGGTTTATGAAAATTTTCTTGAAGATTGCACAATACTTAGACAGATGAAGGATTAAAAAATCGATCGTAAGACTGAGTAAAGGAAAGAGAGAATTAAACACGAGGTTTATAGTGGTTCGGCTTAATCCAAGCCTACGTCCACTCTCCCACGATAACAGCCTTCTTGGCTGGATTCCACTATGCAATCAACAAGAGATTACAACTCCGAGTGCAAACACTTAGTAGATCACAATATCTCACTAAGTCACTCTCTTGGTATTTCTCTCACGATTACAAACGTTTAAGCTCTCAAGAGACAAGTATATGATCTAAAGTCGCTTAGACTTTGGAATTATAAATTCTACGCTCCGTCTCTTACTTGCTCATCGGTCCATGATCTCCTTAAATACTCCTCCACTTCCAAACTACCCGTTGGACAGTATCCCGGAGAATCGTCTTCCAATATACCCATTAGACAGCTCTGTATCTAGAAGATTTGGTAGCCGTTGAGTGACAAAGGTAAAATCCCAAATTGATTCCGATTGCCCATACAAACGAAATATTTGTTTCCATAAGTAAAGCTTCTTCGTATAGAAAGATCTTGTCTTCAACATCCAATTGTCAATCAATTAGATTGAATCAATCAAATCAATCTTGATGTGGAATCCAAACCAAATCACTAGCCGTTGTATGATTGGGCTTGAGTTACGATTCATCGAATCTGGATGTAAAGTCTGAGTCTGTAGACTTTACAATATGAGTCTGTAGACTTTAAAATCTGGGTCTTCAGACTTTACAATCTGAGTCTGTAGACTTTACAATCTGGGTCTGAACATATATGCTTCTGAACAGATTTAGCTTTAAGGTCTGTACTCAGTTCAGCTTCAACATAGAGTCTGTCTTCTGGTTCATCATTCACGTTCAGTCTGGAATTTGTCAGAGTGAACAGACTTCTGATGTAGAACAGACTTTGACACTAAAGTCTGGCAGTCTTCAGACTTTGAGTCTTGAGTCTGGCAGTCTTCAGACTTTGAGTCTTGAGTCTGGTAGTCTTCAGACTTTGAGTCTTGAGTCTAGCAGTCTTCAGACTTTGATAATATCCTTTACATGTTCTATTATCTGCATGGTCTATTACTCAACCATCAAACATGTTAGTAGCCTTTGATTTATTTTGTCATCTTCAAAACATCATAAGGGATTTCTCTAACAATCTCCCCCTTTTTGATGATGACAAAACAATCTCTGAATATTCAGATTTGTAAACATGCTTTTATTAATTTAAATCAAAGGATATCAGAAGATAACAAATAGATTGAGCATAATAATATTTAGAAAATAATCACAGCTCAATATTATGCCATAGATAATATCAACCAATTAGCACATATGCATATTCATATCTTCTCCCCTTTTGTCATAATCAAAAAGCGATAATGGATTCACGTAGAGAATGATAACAAATATCTTGCATGAATCACAATTTCCACAAATCGGCTTTTATAAAGTAAATCGAATATTAAAGATATGCAATATAGCTTACTTCGATCATATCAGTAAATATCCAATAAAAATCACGGATGCATCATAAAATTCACGTACCATTTTTGTCATAATAAAATGATAATATCAATATGAGATTTGTTAATGACAAAAGGTAATAAAAGATGCATTAACCGGATTTTTTAGAATAAATTCTGACACGTTTACCTTTCCTTCCATCCATAATAAGATCACGATCAATCAAAAAAGATTTTTCCATAATTGATCAAAGCTCCCCCTCAATTTGTTGCCTTTTTGAGGTGATCACGATTCTTTTCCTTTTCTTTTGGATTCGATTTCTCCCCCTTGATTTCCTCATTAGATTCTGAGTCTGGTTCTGAATCAGACTCTGATTCTGAGTCTCTGTCTGAGTTAGACTCAGATTCTGAATGTGCCATCAAGCATAAATTTCCTTGTTCTTCCATACGTCATATTCCTTTCCATCAAAATATGGTGACCTTGTGTTGCTTTGCCCTTCCATAAGTCCTGGTGCCAACATACTAGCCATAAAGAATCTTTAGCTCAAAAGTAAAAACACTTTTATAAACCGAGCACTTGGCTCTGATACCAATTGATAATGCTAGTACGAGTACCTAGAGGGGGGTGAATAGGTTTATGAAAATTTTCTTGAAGATTGCACAATACTTAGACAGATGAAGGATTAAAAAATCAATCGTAAGACTGAGTAAAGGAAAGAGAGAATTAAACACGAGGTTTATAGTGGTTCGGCTTAATCCAAGCCTACGTCCACTCTCCCACGATAACAGCCTTCTTGGCTGGATTCCACTATGCACTCAACAAGAGATTACAACTCCGAGTGCAAACACTTAGTAGATCACACTATCTCACTAAGTCACTCTCTTGGTATTTCTCTCACGATTACAAACGTTTAAGCTCTCAAGAGACAAGTATATGATCTAAAGTCGCTTAGACTTTGGAATTATAAATTCTACGCTCCGTCTCTTACTTGCTCATCGGTCCTTCATCTTCTTAAATACTCCTCCACTTCCAAACTACCCGTTGGACAGTATCCCGGAGAATCGTCTTCCAATATACCCATTGGACAGCTCTGTATCTAGAAGATTTGGTAGCCGTTGAGTGACAAAGGTAGAATCCCAAATTGATTCCGATCGCCCATACAAACGAAATCTTGGTTTCCATAAGTGAAGCTTCTTCGTATAGAAAGATCCTGTCTTCAACATCCAATTGTCAATCAATTAGATTGAATCAATCAAATCAATCTTGATGTGGAATCCAAACCAGATCACTAGCCGTTGTATGATTGGGCTTGAGTTACGATTCATCGAATCTGGATGTAAAGTCTGAGTCTGTAGACTTTACAATATGAGTCTCTAGACTTTACAATCTGAGTCTCTAGACTTTATAATCTGAGTCTCTAGACTTTACAATCTGGGTCTGAACATATCTGCTTCTGAACAGATTTAGCTTTAAGGTCTGTACCCAGTTCAGCTTCAGTATAGAGTCTGTCTTCTGGTTCAGCTTTCACGTTCAGTATGTAATTAGTCAGAGTGAGCAGACTTCTGATGTAGAACAGACTTTGACATTAAAGTCTGGCAGTCTTCAGACTTTGAGTCTTGAGTTTAGCAGTCTTCAGACTTTGAGTCTTGAGTCTGGCAGTCTTCAGACTTTGAGTCTTGAGTCTAGCAGTATTCAGACTTTGATAATATCCTTTACATGTTCTAACATCTACATAGTCTATTACTCAACCATCAAATATGTTAGTAGCCTTTGATTTATTTTGTCATCTTCAAAACATCATAAGGGATTTCCCTAACAATCTCCCCCTTTTTGATGATGACAAAACAATCTCTGAATATGCAGATTTGTAAACATGCTTTTAAAAATTTAAATCAAAGGATATCAGAAGATAAATAGATTGAGCATAATAATATTTAGAAAATAATCGCAGCTCAATATTATGCCATAGATAATATCAACCAATTAGCACATATGCATATTCATATCTTCTCCTTTTTGTCATAATCAAAAAGCGATAATAATGGATTCACGTAGAGAATGATAACAAATATCTTGCATGAATCACAATTTCGAAAAATCAGCTTTTATCGAATATTAAAGATATGCAATATAGCTCACTTCGATTATATCAGCAAATATCCAATAAAAATCACGGATGCATCATAACATTCACGTACCATTTTTGTCATAATAAAATGATAATATCAATATGAGATTTGTTAATGACAAAAGGTAATAAAAGATGCATTAACCGGATTTTTTAGAATAAATTCTGACACGATTACCTTTCCTTCCATCCATAATAAGATCACGATCAATCAAAAAAGATTTTTCCATAATTGATCAAAGCTCCCCCTCAATTTGTTGCCTTTTTGAGGTGATCACGATTCTTTTCCTTTTCTTTTGGATTCGATTTCTCCCCCTTGATTTCCTCATTAGATTCTGAGTCTGGTTCCGAATCAGACTCTGATTCTGAGTCTCTGTCTGAGTTAGACTCAGATTCTGAATGTGCCATCAAGCATAGATTTCCTTGTTCTTCCATACGTCATATTCCTTTCCATCAAATTATGGTGGCCTTGTGTTGCTTTGCCCTTCCATAAGTCCTGGTGCCAACATACTAGCCATAAAGAATCTTTAGCTCAAAAGTAAAAACACTTTTATAAACCGAGCACTTGGCTGATGCTAGTACGAGTACCTAGAGGGGGGTGAATAGGTTTATGAAAATTTTCTTGAAGATTGCACAATACTTAGACAGATGAAGGATTAAAAAATCAATCGTAAGACTGAGTAAAGGAAAGAGAGAATTAAACACGAGGTTTATAGTGGTTCGGCTTAATCCAAGCCTACGTCCACTCTCCCACGATAACACCCTTCTTGGCTGGATTCCACTATGCAATCAACAAGAGATTACAACTCCGAGTGCAAACACTTAGTAGATCACACTATCTCACTAAGTCACTCTCTTGGTATTTCTCTCACGATTACAAACGTTTAAGCTCTCAAGAGACAAGTATATGATCGAAAGTCGCTTAGACTTTGGAATTATAAATTCTACGCTCCGTCTCTTTACTTGCTCATCGGTCCATGATCTCCTTAAATACTCCTCCACTTCCAAACTACCCGTTGGACAGTATCCCGGAGAATCGTCTTCCAATATACCCATTGGACAGCTCTGTATCTAGAAAATTTGGTAGCCTTTGAGTGACAAAGGTAAAATCCCAAATTGATTCCGATCGCCTATACAAACGAAATCTTGGTTTCCATAAGTAAAGCTTCTTCGTATAGAAAGATCTTGTCTTCAACATCCAATTGTCAATCAAATAGATTGAGTCAATCAAATCAATCTTGATGTGGAATCCAAACCAGATCACTAGCCGTTATATGATTGGGCTTGAGTTACGATTCATCGAATCTGGATGTAAAGTCTGAGAGCAATAGACTTTACAATCTGAGTCTGTAGACTTTACAATCTGGGTCTGAACATATCTGCTTTTGAACAGATTTAGCTTTAAGGTCTGTACCCAGTTCAGCTTCAGCATAGAGTCTGTCTTCTGGTTTATCATTCACGTTCAGTCTGTAATTAGTCAGAGTTGACAGACTTCTGATGTAGAACAGACTTTGACACTAAAGTCTGGCAGTCTTCAGACTTTGAGTCTTGAGTCTAGCAGTCTTCAGACTTTGAGTCTTGAGTCTAGCAGTCTTCAGACTTTGAGTCTTGAGTCTAGCAGTCTTCAGACTTTGATAATATCCTCTACATGTTCTAACATCTGCATGGTCTATTACTCAACCATCAAATATGTTAGTAGCCTTTGATTTATTTTGTCATCTTCAAAACATCATAAGGGATTTCCCTAACAATCTCCCCCTTTTTGATGATGACAAAACAATCTCTGAATATGCAGATTTGTAAACATGCTTTTAAAAATTTAAATCAAAGGATATCAGAAGATAAATAGATTGAGCATAATAATATTTAGAAAATAATCGCAGCTCAATATTATGCCATAGATAATATCAACCAATTAGCACATATGCATATTCATATCTTCTCCCCCTTTTTGTCATAATCAAAAAGCGATAATGGATTCACGTAGAGAATGATAACAAATATCTTGCATGAATCACAATTTCCACAAATCGGCTTTTATAAAGTAAATCTAATATTAAAGATATGCAATATAGCTTACTTCGATCATATCAGTAAATATCCAATAAAAATCACGGATGCATCATAAAATTCACGTACCATTTTTGTCATAATAAAATGATAATATCAATATGAGATTTGTTAATGACAAAAGGTAATAAGAGATGCACTAACCAGATTTTGTAGAATAAATTCTGATACAATTACCTTTCCTTCCATCCATAATAAGATCACGATCAATCAAAAAAGATTTTTCCATAATTGATCAAAGCTCCCCCTCAATTTGTTGCCTTTTTGAGATGATCACGATTCTTTTCCTTTTCTTTTGGATTCGATTTCTCCCCCTTGATTTCCTCATCGGATTCTGAGTCTTGTTCTGAATCAGACTCTGATTCTGAGTCTGTGTCTGAGTTAGACTCAGATTCTGAATGTGCCGTCAAGCATATATTTCTTTGCACATCATCTTCTTCTTTTTTGTTCTTTTCTGGCCATTCTGCTTGTATTTTCTTCCATCGAAATATGGTGGCCTTGTGTTGCTTTGCCCTTCCATAAGTCCTAGTGCCAACATACTCGCCATAAAGAATCTTTAGCTCAAAAGTAAAAAAACATTTTTATAAACCGAGCACTTGGCTCTGATACCAATTGAGAGTGCTAGTATGAACACCTAGAGGGGGTGAATAGGTGTATAAAATAAACCTTGGCAAATATATGCGGAATAAAATAAACTTCGAGTAAAATAAAGAAGTTAGGGAAGAGAATAAGAACACATAAATTATGGTGGTTCGGCTTAATCCAAGCCTACGTCCACTCTCCCACGCTAACAGCCTTCTTGGCTGGATTCCAATATGCAATCAACAAGAGATTACAACTCCGAGTGCAAACACTTAGTAGATCACACTATCTCACTAAGTCACTCTCTTGGTATTTCTCTCACGATTACAAACGTTTAAGCTCTCAAGAGACAAGTATATGATCTAAAGTCGCTAAGACTTTGGAATTATAAATTCTACACTCTGTCTCTTACTTGCTCATCGGTCCTTCATCTTCTTAAATACTCCTCCACTTCCAAACTACCCGTTGGACAGCATCCCGGAGAATCGTCTTCCAATATACCCATTGGACAGCTCTCTATCTAGAAGATTTGGTAGCCGTTGAGTGACAAAGGTAAAATCCCAAATTGATTCCGATCGCCCATACAAACGAAATCTGGGTTTCCATAAGTGAAGCTTCTTCGTATAGAAGGATCCTGTCTTCAACATCCAATTGTCAATCAATTAGATTGAATCAATCAAATCAATCTTGATGTGGAATCCAAACCAGATCACTAGCCGTTGTATGATTGGGCTTGAGTTACGATTCATCGAATCTGGATGTAAAGTCTGATAGCCATAGACTTTACAATATGAGTCTGTAGACTTTAAAATCTGGGTCTGTAGACTTTACAATCTGGGTCTGTAGACTTTACAATCTGGACCCAGTTCAGCTTCAGCATAGAGTCTGTCTTCTGGTTTATCATTCACGTTCAGTCTGGAATTTGTCAGAGTGAACAGACTTCTGATGTAGAACAGACTTTGACACTAAAGTCTGGCAGTCTTCAGACTTTGAGTCTTGAGTCTAGCAGTCTTCTGACTTTGAGTCTTGAGTCTAGCAGTCTTCAGACTTTGATAATATCCTCTACATGTTCTAATATCTGCATGGTCTATTACTCAACCATCAAATATGTTAGTAGCCTTTGATTTATTTTGTCATCTTCAAAACATCATAAGAGATTTCCCTAACAATCTCCCCCTTTTTGATGATGACAAAACAATCTCTGAATATGCAAATTTGTAAACACGCTTTTATTAATTTAAATCAAAGGATATCAAAAGATAACAAATATATTGAGCATAATAATATATAGAAAATAATCGCAGCTCAATATTATGCCATAGATAATATCAACCAATTAGCACATATGCATATTCATATCTTCTCCCCCTTTTTGTCATAATCAAAAAGCGATAATGGATTCACGTAGAGAATGATAACAAATATCTTGCATGAATCACAATTTCAACAAATCGGCTTTTATAAAGTAAATCGAATATTAAAGATATGCAATATAGCTTACTTCGATCATATCAGTAAATATCCAATAAAAATCACGGATGCATCATAAAATTCACGTACCATTTTTGTCATAATAAAATGATAATATCAATATGAGATTTGTTAATGACAAAAGGTAATAAAAGATGCATTAACCGGATTTTTTAGAATAAATTCTGACACGTTTACCTTTCCTTCCATACATAATAAGATCACGATCAATCAAAAAAGATTTTTCCATAATTGATCAAAGCTCCCCCTCAATTTGTTGCCTTTTTGAGGTGATCACGATTCTTTTCCTTTTCTTTTGGATTCGATTTCTCCCCCTTGATTTCCTCATTAGATTCTGAGTCTGGTTCCGAATCAGACTCTGATTCTGAGTCTCTGTCTGAGTTAGACTCAGATTCTGAATGTGCCATCAAGCATAGATTTCCTTGTTCTTCCATACGTCATATTCCTTTCCATCAAATTATGGTGGCCTTGTGTTGCTTTGCCCTTCCATAAGTCCTGGTGCCAACATACTAGCCATAAAGAATCTTTAGCTCAAAAGTAAAAACACTTTTATAAACCGAGCACTTGGCTCTGATACCAATTGAGAGTGCTAGTATGAACACCTAGAGAGGGGTGAATAGGTGTTTAAGATAAATCTTGGCAAATACATGCGGAATAAAATAAACTTTAAACGAAGGAGTTAGGGAAGAGAATAAGAACACATAAATTATAGTGGTTCGGCTTAATCCAAGCCTACGTCCACTCTCCCAAGCTAACAGCCTTCTTGGCTGGATTCCACTATGTAATCAACAAGAGATTACAACTCCGAGTGCAAACACTTAGTAGATCACACTATCTCACCAAGTCACTCTCTTGGTATTTCTCTCACGATTACAAACGTTTAAGCTCTCAAGAGACAAGTATATGATCGAAGGTCGCTCAGACTTTGGAATTATAAATTCTACGCTCCGTCTCTTACTTGCTCATCGGTCCATGATCTCCTTAAATACTCCTCCACTTCCAAACTACCCGTTGGACAGTATCCCGGAGAATCGTCTTCCAATATACTCATTGGACAGCTCTGTATCTAGAAGATTTGGTAGCCGTTGAGTGACAAAGGTAGAATCCCAAATTGATTCCGATCGCCCATACAAACGAAATCTTGGTTTCCATAAGTGAAGCTTCTTCGTATAGAAAGATCCTGTCTTCAACATCCAATTGTCAATCAATTAGATTGAATCAATCAAATCAATCTTGATGTGGAATCCAAACCAGATCACTAGCCGTTGTATGATTGGGCTTGAGTTACGATTCATCGAATCTGGATGTAAAGTCTGATAGCCATAGACTTTACAATATGAGTCTGTAGACTTTAAAATCTCGGTCTGTAGACTTTACAATCTGGGTCTGTAGACTTTACAATCTGTACCCAGTTCAGCTTCAGCATAGAGTCTGTCTTCTGGTTTATCATTCACGTTCAGTCTGGAATTTGTCAGAGTGAACAGACTTCGGATGTAGAACAGACTTTGACACTAAAGTCTGGCAGTCTTCAGACTTTGAGTCTTGAGTCTAGCAGTCTTCAGACTTTGAGTCTTGAGTCTAGCAGTCCTCAGACTTTGATAATATCCTCTACATGTTCTAACATCTGCATGGTCTATTACTCAACCATCAAATATGTTAGTAGCCTTTGATTTATTTTGTCATCTTCAAAACATCATAAGGGATTTCCCTAACAATCTCCCCCTTTTTGATGATGACAAAACAATCTCTGAATATGCAGATTTGTAAACATGCTTTTATTAATTTAAATCAAAGGATATCAGAAGATAACAAATAGATTGAGCATAATAATATTTAGAAAATAATCACAGCTCAATATTATGCCATAGATAATATCAACAAATTAGCACATATGCATATTCATATCTTCTCCCCCTTTTTGTCATAATCAAAAAGCGATAATGGATTCACGTAGAGAATGATAACAAATATCTTGCATGAATCACAATTTCCACAAATCGGCTTTTATAAAGTAAATAGAATATTAAAGATATGCAATATAGCTTACTTCGATCATATCAGTAAATATCCAATAAAAATCACGGATGCATCATAAAATTCACGTACCATTTTTGTCATAATAAAATGATAATATCAATATGAGATTTGTTAATGACAAAAGGTAATAAAAGATGCATTAACAGGATTTTTTAGAATAAATTCTGACACGTTTACCTTTCCTTCCATCCATAATAAGATCACGATCAATCAAAAAAGATTTTTCCATAATTGATCAAAGCTCCCCCTCAATTTGTTGCCTTTTTGAGGTGATCAAGATTCTTTTCCTTTTCTTTTGGATTCGATTTCTCCCCCTTGATTTCCTCATTAGATTCTGAGTCTGGTTCCGAATCAGACTCTGATTCTGAGTCTCTGTCTGAGTTAGACTCAGATTCTGAATGTGCAATCAAGCATAGATTTCCTTGTTCTTCCATACGTCATATTCCTTTCCATCAAAATATGGTGGCCTTGTGTTGCTTTGCCCTTCCATAAGTCCTGGTGCCAACATACTAGCCATAAAGAATCTTTAGCTCAAAAGTAAAAACACTTTTATAAACCGAGCACTTGGCTCTGATACCAATTGAATGCTAGTAATGCAGTACCTAGAGGGGGGTGAATAGGTTATGAAAAATTTTTTCTGAAGATTGCACACAATACTAGACAGATGAAGGATTAAAAAATCAATCGTAAGACTGAGTAAAGGAAAGAGAGAATTAAACAGGTTTATAGTGGTTCGGCTTGACCCAAGCCTACGCCCACTTCCCACTTATAACAGCTCTCTTGGCTGGATTCCACTATGCAATCAACAAGAGATTACAACTCCGAGCAAACACTTAGTAGATCACACTATCTCACTAAGTCACTCTCTTGGTATTTCTTCTCACGACATAAACGTTAAGCTCTCAAGAGACAAGTGTATGATCGAAGGTCGCTCAGACTTTGGAATTATAAATTCTACGCTCTATCTCTTACTTGCTCATCGGTCCTTCATCTCCTTAAATACTTCTCCACTTCCAAACTAGCCGTTGGACAGTATCCCAGAGAATCGTCTTCCAATATACCCATTGGACAGCTCTGTATCTAGAAGATTTGGTAGCCGTTGAGTGACAAAGGTAGAATCCCAAATTGATTCCGATCGCCCATACAAACGAAATCTTGGTTTCCATAAGTAAAGCTTCTTCGTATAGAAAGTTCTTGTCTTCAATCAAATCAATCTTGACGTGGAATCCAAACCAGATCACTAGCCATTGTATGATTGGGCTTGAGTTACGATTCATCGAATCTGGATGTAAAGTCTGAGTCTGTAGACTTTACGATATGAGTCTGTAGACTTTACAATCTGGGTCTGAACATATCTACTTCTAAACAGATTTAGCTTTAAGGTCTGTACCCAGTTCAGCTTCAGCATAGAGTCTATCTTCTGATTCATCATTTACGTTCAGTCTGGAATTAGTCAGAGTGAGCAAACTTCTGATGTAGAACAGACTTTGAGTCTTGAGTCTGGCAGTCTTCAGACTTTGAGTCTTGAGTCTAGCAGTCTTCAGACTTTGAGTCTTGAGTCTATCAGTCTTCAGACTTTGATAATATCCTCTACATGTTCTAACATCTGCATGGTCTATTACTCAACCATCAAATATGTTAGTAGCCTTTGATTTATTTTGTCATCTTCAAAACATAATAAGGGATTTCCCTAACAATCTCCCCCTTTTTGATGATGACAAAACAATCTCTGAATATGCAGATTTGTAAACATGCTTTTATTAATTTAAATCAAAGGATATCAGAAGATAACAAATAGATTGAGCATAATAATATTTAGAAAATAATCACAGCTCAATATTATGCCATCGATAATATCAACCAATTAGCACATATGCATATTCATATCTTCTCCCCCTTTTTGTCATAATCAAAAAGCGATAATGGATTCACGTAGAGAATGATAACAAATATCTTGCATGAATCACAATTTCCACAAATCGGCTTGTATAAAGTAAATCGAATATTAAAGATATGCAATATAGCTTACTTCGATCATATCAGTAAATATCCAATAAAAATCACGGATGCATCATAAAATTCACGTACCATTTTTGTCATAATAAAATGATAATATCAATATGAGATTTGTTAATTACAAAAGGTAATAAAAGATGCATTAACCGGATTTTTTAGAATAAATTCTGACACGTTTACCTTTCCTTCCATCCATAATAAGATCACGATCAATCAAAAAAGATTTTTCCATAATTGATCAAAGCTCCCCCTCAATTTGTTGCCTTTTTGAGGTGATCACGATTCTTTTCCTTTTCTTTTGGAGTCGATTTCTCCCCCTTGATTTCCTCATTAGATTCTGAGTCTGGTTCCGAATCAGACTCTGATTCTGAGTCTCTGTCTGAGTTAGACTCAGATTCTGAATGTGCCATCAAGCATAGATTTCCTTGTTCTTCCATACGTCATATTCCTTTCCATCAAAATATGGTGGCCTTGTGTTGCTTTGCCCTTCCATAAGTCCTGGTGCCAACATACTAGCCATAAAGAATCTTTAGCTCAAAAGTAAAAACACTTTTATAAACCGAGCACTTGGCTCTGATACCAAGTGATAATGCTAGTACGAGTACCTAGAGGGGGGTGAATAGGTTTATGAAAATTTTCTTGAAGATTGCACAATACTTAGACAGATGAAGGATTAAAAAATCAATCGTAAGACTGAGTAAAGGAAAGAGAGAATTAAACACGAGGTTTATAGTGGTTCGGCTTAATCCAAGCCTACGTCCACTCTCCCACGATAACAGCCTTCTTGGCTGGATTCCACTATGCAATCAACAAGAGATTACAACTTCGAGTGCAAACACTTAGTAGATCACACTATCTCACTAAGTCACTCTCTTGGTATTTCTCTCACGATTACAAACGTTTAAGCTCTCAAGAGACAAGTGTATAATCGAAGGTCGCTTAGACTTTGGAATTATAAATTCTACGCTCCGTCTCTTACTTGCTCATCGGTCTTCATCTTCTTAAATACTCCTCCACTTCCAAACTACCCGTTGGACAGCATCCCGGAGAATAGTCTTCCAATATACCCATTGGACAGCTCTGTATCTTAGAAGATTTGGTAGCCGTTGAGTGACAAAGGTAGAATCCCAAATTGATTCCGATCGCCCATACAAACGAAATCTTGGTTTCCATAAGTAAAGCTTCTTCGTATAGAAAGTTCTTGTCTTCAAGATCCAATCATCAATCAATTAGATTGAATCAATCAAATCAATCTTAATGTGGAATCCAAACCAGATCACTAGCCGTTATATGATTGGGCTTGAGTTACGTTCTGTCGAGTTTGGATGTAAAGTCTGATAGCCATAGACTTTACAATCTGAGTCTGTAGACTTTAAAATCTGGGTCTGAACATATCTGCTTCTGAACAGATTTAACTTTAAGCTCTGTACTCAGTTCAGCTTCAGCATAGAGTCTATCTTCTGGTTCATCATTTACGTTCAGTCTAGAATTAGTCAGAGTTGACAGACTTCTGAGGTAGAACAGACTTTGACACTAAAGTCTGGCGGTCTTCAGACTTTGA
>JAOPUP010000781.1:22500-43200 GCA_026873135.1 Eucalyptus urophylla | reverse complement strand
AGTTCAGTCCAAAGCCGTCCGGTAAACCGAGGGTCGCGATCGCTCACGATCGTGCGTGGAACACCCCAATATTTGACGACGTGCTTGAGGAACAGCTTGGCAGCTTCCTCGGCTGGGCATTCCATTGTGGTTGGCACGAACGTCGCATATTTGGAGAGGCGATCTACCACGACCATGAGAGCCCGACACCCTTCGGATTTGGGCAAATTCACGATGAAGTCCATGGAGACACTCTCCCATGGACGTTCCGGGATAGGCAACGGTTCAAGAAGTCCCGCGGGAGACCGTTGCTCTATCTTGTCTTGCTGGCAAACAAGACATGTCCGCACATACGTCTCCACATCATCCCTCATGTGTGGCCAGTAGTATTGATTCTCAACAAGCGCCATGGTGCGGTGGATTCCCGGATGTCCCGCCCATTTGGAGTCGTGGCACTCTTTTAGGATCTCCCTTCGAAGCTTCCCGTGGAGCGGCACATAGAGTCGCCGTCCTTTGGTGTAGAGGAGGTCATCCTCAAGCCAAAATATCCTCGTCAAGCCCTTCTGGGCGTATTGAAGGAGGGCTTGAGCTCTTTGATCATGCTTCAGCCCCTCCTTAATACGATCAACCCACGGGCAATTAGGCCTGCTCACTACATTGGCCAATTCGAACTTCCTGCTTAAGGCGTCGGCCACGGAATTGGACTTTCCGGGCTTATACTCCAGCACATAATCGAACTCGGCCAGGAAGTCTTGCCACCGAGCTTGTTTCGGGCTGAGCTTCTTCTGGGTTTGGAAGTAGCTCGTAGCCACATTATCCGTCCTTACGACGAACCGGGACCCCAAGATATAGTGCCTCCATGTGCGAAGGCAGTGCACCACCGCGGTCATCTCCTTCTCTTGGACCGTGTATCGTCGCTCAGCATCATTCAACTTTCGGGATTCGAAGGCCACCGGATGACCTTCTTGCATCAAGACACCACCGATGGCAAAATCAGAAGCATCGGTCTCCACCTCATATGGCTTGGTGTAGCTGGGCAGCATGAGTACCGGCTCTTTGGTCATGGTCCGTTTCAACTGCTCGAACGTCTCTTGACACCGATCTGTCCACTCCCACGGCCTTTCTTTCTTCAGCATATCCGTGAGTGGCACGGTGAGACGCGAATACTCCCGGATGAAGCGCCGGTAGTAGTTTGTGAGACCAAGAAAGGATCTCAGCTCAGTCACCTTGGTTGGTGGCTCCCAATCAACAATGGCACGGATCTTGGCCGTGTCCATCCGCAGACGTCCGCCCCCAACGATGTGCCCAAGGAACGGAATCTCTTTTTGTGCAAAGGCACATTTCTCACGTTTCACATACAAGTCGTTTTCTCGAAGGGTCCGAAAAACACGACTCAAATGTTCAACATGCTCCTCAAGCGTCCGGCTATATATCACTATATCATCAAGATAAACTACAACGAACCGATCAAGGAACGGATGCAGTACCTTGTTCATGAGTGTGCAGAACGTAGCCGGCGCATTGGTCAAGCCGAATGGCATGACAAGGAACTCGTATGACCCGTAGCGAGTCACACATGCTGTCTTCGGCTCATCCCCCTCAGCGATCCGCACTTGATAATACCCCGATCGAAGGTCGAGCTTGGAGAACCAGCGGGCTTCTCCGAGCTGATCGAACAAGTCAGCAATAAGGGGAATCGGGTACTTATTCTTGACGGTCAGCTTGTTCAATGCCCGGTAGTCGATACACATACGGAGGGATCCGTCGTGCTTCTTTTGGAACAGGACCGGGGCACCGAACGGGGCCTTAGATGGCCGAACATAACCAGCATCCAACAGCTCCTTGAGCTGTTTCCTCAGTTCCTCCAACTCGGGCGGGGCCATGCGATAGGGAGACATGGCCGGTGGTCGAGCATCGGGTACCAGCTCGATCCGATGGTCGACCTCTCTCCGAGGAGGCAGCTTCTTGGGCAGTTCGGGTGGCATCACATCCTGGAAGGCATCGAGGACTCGGGATGCCTCTTCCGGTACCGAGCTTTCCTCCGCGCCCTCCTCCTTCAATGCCGCCAGGAAGGTCGCCTCGCCTTTCTTCAGCCCTTTAGCAAGCTGCATGGCCGACAGCATCTTCCTATCGCGTCCCGACTCTCGATAGATCGGGACCATGCATTGGCACCGCTTGTCCAGAATGCATATGCAATCCACGAAGGGCATGACACCCGCATTGATCCGGTCGAGAAATCCCAAACCGAGTACGAAGTCATAGTCATCAAGGGGAATTACCTCGATATCTTCCTTGCTGGTCCAAGGACCCAGATGGAACTCCACGTCCCTGGCCATGCCGCTGGTCGGGACTTCTCTGGAATTCACCGTCTTGAGCCAACCCGACTCATTCGCCTCGACCGGAAGATGCAGCTTCTTCGCGGCCTCCTTGGATATGAACAGATCGGACGCCCCGGTATCCACGAGTGCACTCATCGTGGTACCCCCGATCTTCACGTCTACGAACATCATCCCTTTAGGTTCTTTGGCCTTCTTGGAGGCCTTGATCGTTCCGAGGATCCGCAACGATCCCAACCGCGCCTCCTCTCGCGGCTTGTCCTCCTTGCACAGGGCCGCCAGCTTTCCTCTCTTCGGGCAATCCCGAGCCATATGGGGGCCATCACAAAAGAAGCACTTGTATGTGCGTACCTTGTTTTGGTATCTCTCGTTGCTCGACTCGGGTTGATTCCTATGAGGATTCGGAGGTGGTCTGCCAGCATTTGGTCGAGGGAACCGGCCTCGATCTCCCCCACCATTGGCCTTTTCTCTCGATCGAAAGTCGGGCTTGGCAGTGGTTGCCGGCCTATATTCAACAAGGGACTCGGCCACAGAAGTGGCTGTGGTGAGGTCCGTTGCATTGCACCGTTTGAGTTCCTGTTTGACCCAAGGTTTGAGTCCGCCCATGAACTGGTGGAACGCCTCCGTTTCGGTCATGGACGGGATTTGGAGCAGCAGCTCCGAGAACCGCTTCACATATTCACGAACTCCGCCCTTCTGCTCTAGGCGCTTGAGTTCCCCTCGGGCTTCCTCCTCCGCATAAGCGGGATAGTAGGTTCGCCGAAACTCTTCGACGAACCGAGCCCATGTCACGATAGGATCGCCATTCCTCCCATCCGACCGACGTCTCCACCACAGCAGCGCATCATCAGATAAATACATGGCTGCGGTGTTTACCCGGATCACGTCGTCGGTTGTCCCCATGGTCTGGAAGTATCGCTCCATGTACCATAAGAAGTTGTCCACGTCCTTTGCCACCCGGGAGCCCTTGAACTCCTTTGGTTTGGGTGCATCGGCACGGGACTGCACGGTGATCACCCCGTTCACGCGTGCTGCTTCAAGCTCCACGAGCTTGCCCTTCATCTCCGCCATTTCCGCCCGCATGGCCGCCATCGCGGCTTCCCAAGTCTCATCCCGCTGCTGCAGCTCGTGCATGAAGGATCCTTGCACCTCGACACGGAGCTCTCCCATGCCGGCTTGGAGCTCTTGCACTTCGGCCAAGAGTTCCTCCCTACCAGCTTCCGCTCCTTCAATAGTCTGGTGCAGGTCGTCCGTGAACGCCTGGACGTCTGTGACGGTCTCCTCTATGGCCGCCAGACGGTTTTCCAGATCCCTCTTCGGATCCCTCGCACACGAGGCAGCACGGGCCTTTTTCGACCGGTTAGCCCTCCTGGCTGAACGCCCCCGATCTTCACGCTCATCATCTTGAACGATCAGAACATCAGCGCGAGGACTGGCCATTTCGTTTGGAAATGATGGCTCTGATACCACTTGTCACGGTGAGATCAATTTCGGTCGATCAAACACCGCGCGGCCTTAGGATCGGTGATCCCAAGTCAGCCTTACACACACACTTCGCTCGAACACAAGAACCGAATGGGCAAAGAGAGTGTATTTGCTTGTGAACGAACTGATTACAAGGTGGGAGAGGGATCCCTATTTATACAAAGAGTGGGTCGTATCTTGACCGTGGATCGTCCCTCCGATCCAACGGTTCATTTCGAATCCGTATAATCATTACAAGCTATACAATAGGCTACTCGATGGTCTGCATCCGGCAGGCCCTTGGGAAGTCCATGGGTCGCGCACGTCAGGCCTTGGGCAGACCATGGGCGTGTGTCAGAAGCAAGATCGGGGTTGCAGGTCCGTCTGACACGCGACCAGCTGAACCGTCACGGGCTGCTCGAACATCGCTCCGGGGTCGCTCATGGGCTGCGCATGGGCCTTCCGCTCGTTCTGCTCATGGGTCGTTCGTGGGCTGCTTCCGGGCAGCCCTTTGTGCGTGACACGGTCTCTCACGGACGATCTTGGATCATGCTTGTCCGTGGGCCGTGTCACAAGCATGTGACTACCGTGTGGTCGGGCACGATCGATCTTGGTCGAGCAGGGATCGGTCATGGTCGGGGGCCTCGGCCGTGGGGATCGATCGTGGATCGACCCTTGCACCGTGCGGATCGATCGTGGGTCGATCCCCGGTCGTGCGGGATCGGTCCCTGCACCGTGCGGATCGGTCCCTGCATCGATCGGATCGATCCCCGGTCGAGCGTGATCGGTCCCGGTCAAGCGCGTGGATTTGCCCCGCCGGGCCTCGCCGCGGCGGGTCGAGCCGATCGATCGTGGTCGAGGGCCTGGCCGCGGATCGACTCCTGCACCGCGGATCGATCGTGGGTCGATCCCCTACGCGGATCGGTCCTCGCGACCGCGCGGAATCTACCTTTGCATCGACGGACGATCCTCGGCGACCGCAAGTGACGACATCCCCGCCATGATCACCGCGACCGCGCGGATCGATCCTCGGGTCGAGCGTGATCGGCCCCGGCCGAGGTCTTCTGGCCGCGGTGGATCGGACTCCATGCACCAGTGATTGATCATGGATCGATCCCGGCCGAGGGATCGATCGTGGTCGAGGGCCTCGGTCGTGTGGATTGGTCCACGCACCGCGCGGATCGATCATGGATCGATCCCGGTCGAGAGCCTCGGCCGTGCGGATCGATCATGGATCGATCGTGGTCGAGAGCCTCGGCCGTGTGGATCGGTCCACGCACCGTGCGGCTCGATCATGGATCGATCCCGGTCGAGCGGGATCGATCGTGGTCGAGGGCCTCGGTCGTGTGGATCGATCCATGCACCGCGCGGATCGATCATGGATCGATCATGGATCGATCCCGGTCGAGCGGGATCGATCGTGGTCGAGGGCCTCGGCCGTGTGGATCGATCATGGATCGATCCCGGTCGAGCGGGATCGATCGTGGGCGAGGGCCTCGGCCGGGTGGATCGATCCATGCACCGCGGCGGATTTATCATGGATCGATCCGCCGAGCTGCGACGATCGCGGGTCGACCGCTTCTACAGGTGGACGTCCTTGCCGAAATGGGTCGCATCCTCGCGATCAGCGATCGATCGCCGACCGCCGCCAGGTGGATCGATCCATCGGCAGATGATCATGGATCGGCCTGGCCGAGGGATCGACCGCACCATGGACGATCGGATCGATCCCGCCGACCGATCGGGGCCGACCGACCCCGGTCCGTTTGCAACTTCACCGATCATTTCTGGTCCGATTGAATCCATTCTTCTTCCTAAATTTTGTTTGTGTCATAAAATAGCCTCCCCAATGGTTTTCCCACGTCCCAAATATTTTTTTCTAATTTTCCGGATTTTCTCAATTTTTTAAATACCAAAAATAATAAAAAATATTTCCGGTCGTCAAAATTTTTTTCTGACTTTTCCATAATTTAGATCACATTTTTCTAAGCATCTCTGCAAAAAATCTCATCAAAATTCAATTTCTACAATTTTTAGAGGGGTGGTGCCTACTCAAACATGGTGAATGTCTACTCCTGCTGGGGGCAAAAATGCTCCTAAGGCTCTTGAGGGGGGTAGGGGTGCTCAGAGGTTACGAAGGCCAAGTGATCAGTTGCGCGATGCATGAGTCATGTCACGGGCACAGAAATGAGTCCGTAATGAGCTACTGGTACAATGTTCAATGATCCCCCAAAATAGTTCCGATCGATCAAAAGAGCGCCTCTTAGACAAAGATGGATGATCACAAGGGGCTCCTCACGCAGCATCATGGCCGAGCGCATGGTCGCTGAGCCAAGCGGCCATAGAGGATGAATCGATGACCGAGTTACTTTGGGAATTGACGACCCATGAGTCCCTTCTGAGAAGACGAGACGGTGGCTCGCATGAATGAACGAGCCACGCGCTGTATCGATCCACGACCCGAACAAGACATTGGTGTTCTCGCGTCTAGCGGTGCGGATGCGACCTCGTTCGATGACTCCGTGTGATTCTCGAGCCCTCGTGCTTGAGGAGCTACGGATGAGTCGGCTTGGTTCGTTTCCAGTGTACGCGATGGCGTGTGAGAGACGATAAGAATGTGTGCGTAGGCAGGCTCCGTGCTGGTGCATCGAACTGCTTCCCTCACTTTCGATCAGTTGGTGCTCCGCGAGCTAAACGTCGGATGCGAGATGTGGGTTCCTGTGTTGCATACCTATTGTGACGGAAATGTGTGCCTTCGGTAGTCCCTTCCATCACGACGCCCTCTTGGATGCTCGGTTGGACCGGATAGTGGGGCTCGTGTTCCACGAACGTCGTCTCATTCGATCGTTCGGACGGACCACGAGTGCCTACTCGTTCTCTCGGATGCGGAACTCTCGTAATGGGAGTGGGGTCATTGGCCCTTGTTCCCTATTCGTTAAGCGTTTATCGCTTCACCTGAATGACGATCTTGCCTTGTCCTTGATCGCGCGAAGCCCTCGGGCATCGCGGCGGATCATGCTCGGCGGACGTCGTGAAGGAATGCTACCTGGTTGATCCTGCCAGTAGTCATATGCTTGTCTCAAAGATTAAGCCATGCATGTGTAAGTATGAACTAATTCAGACTGTGAAACTGCGAATGGCTCATTAAATCAGTTATAGTTTGTTTGATGGTATTTGCTACTCGGATAACCGTAGTAATTCTAGAGCTAATACGTTCACCAAACCCCGACTTTTGGAAGGGATGCATTTATTAGATAAAGGTCGACGCGGGCTTTGCCGCTCTGATGATTCATGATAACTTGACGGATCGCACGGCCATCGTGCCGCGACGCATCATTCAAATTTTTGCCCTATCACGGTAGGATAGTGGCCTACTATGGTGGTGATGGGTGACGAAGAATTAGGGTTCGATTCCGGAGATTGAGCTTAAGAAACGGCTACCACATCCAAGGAATGCAGCAAACACGCAAATTACCAAATCCTAACACGGGGAGGTAGTGACAATAAATAACACTATCGGGCTCTTTGAGTATGGTAATTGGAATGAGTACAATTTAAATCTCTTAATGAGGATCCATTGGAGAGCAAGTCTAATGCTAATAGCCGCGGTAATTCCAGCTCCAATAGTGTATGTTTAAGTTGGAGTTAAAAAAACTTGTAATTAGACCTTGGGTTGGGTCGACTAATCCACCTCACGATGTGCACCGATTGGCTCGTCCCTACTATTGGCAATACGCTCCTAGCCTTGATTGGCCGAGTTGTGCCTCCTGTGTTATTACTTTGAAGAAATTGGAGTACTCAAAGCAAACCTACGCTCTGTATACATTAGCATGGGATAACATCATAGGATTCTGGTCCTATTGTGTTGGCTTTCGAGATCGGAGTAATGATTAACAAAGACAATTGGGGGCATTCGTATTTCATAGTTAGAGGTGAAATTCTTGGATTTATGAAAGACGAACAACTGCGAAAGCATATATGATTTTGCCATTTTCGGAATGCGCGGGTTACTGTTCATCTATGCTCTCAACCGGGCGACTGCTTCACTGTAGCTCCGATTCTGTGTTGTGAGCTGCTGCGATCCATCCGGCCACTCGTTAGGCGTGATTTTTGGAGGGAAGGCTCGCCTCTACCTCCCTCAAATCTTCACAGAAGCGATTCGTCTGGCTTGGCTCGTATCTGTGGATCTCATCGTTCGCGAGAAGGGTTCTGTGCGACCCAGTTTCGCTTCTGGTGTCCGAGCGGTTGCGACTCAGCTGGTCGTCGATCAGCTGCGATTTTTGGAGGGAAGGTGCGCCTTTATCCCTTTCAAAGACTGACCGAGGCATTCTAGCTGGTATTCTCTGGATCATTGTATCTCTTGTTCGTGGGTAGGGTTCTGATGCGAGGCTGCTGTGACTTTGTTGTCTGATCTGAGTTGAAATCCCTTACCCTTGATTAATAGTTACTCTGGAGGTGAATTTGGTATAATCCCTCCATCTCTAATCTTGCTATGGCCTTTTTGTGGTATTATTGGTGAACGGTGTTCTGGTGACTGTGAGATTTCTCTGTTTCGTTCTGTCCTGAATTGATGGCATCATCATCTGATCCAATGGGGCCGGAGAAGGGTAGGCCGCAGACTACCAATGGCCGTAGTCGCAGTCGTGCTAGGAATGCCTCTCGAGGCCGTGAAGGAAAGCGCCCAGCTATGATGAACAGAGGTAGATCTAAAGCCCCACAAACCCGGTCTTGGGCTAATGTTGCAAGTTTGTCTGCAAAAGGCTATGAACTAGACTATGCGCCCCCTGTTTCTGTTGGAAAGAAGTCTGTCGTGCGTTTATCGGATAATGCCAGGTGTGCAGGGGATCCAAAATGGAATAATTGTTTGGTTGGGTACTTTGTAGGCAAGAATGTACCGTTTAGAATCACAGAAACGGTTCTGAAACATAATTGGGGTACCCATTTATCAGAAGTTCTGGCCAATGATGATGGCTTCTACTTCTTCATTATCCCGGATGACGAATTCAGGATGAGATTGCTGGATGAAGGACATGTAACTGTGGCTAGAGTTCCTTTAGTCCTGAAACAATGGCATAAGGATATGGAGCTGAAGAAAGAGCTCCAGTCGACGGTCCCTGTCTGGATTCGTCTGAAAAATATACCATTTGCGTATTGGTCAGCCCCGGGCATTAGTGATTGCTAGTGCAGTAGGGAAGCCTTTGTATGTTGATCCTCTAACTGAGAAAATGAAACGTTTATCTTTTGCTCGAGTATGTGTAGAAATCTCGGCAAAGCTGGAAAGGTGTGAGGAGGTTGAGGTATGGGTGGAAGAGAAGGTTTTCTCAGTCCAGGTCTTGTATGAATGGAGACCAAACTCTTGTATGAAGTGCTGTGTGTTTGGCCATGATTGCTTGGCTAAAGAGATCCCTAAACAAACCCCTGCATCTGTGTTGGCCCCATCTGGTTCTGGGAAAGCGCATGTTCCCACTGGGAACGAGGAGCAGGACCAACTTATGGGCTGGAAACAAGTTTCGAACAGGAAGAAGAATCATCAACGGGAACAAAATTTAGATTCCAATCCGCCTATATCTACATTGAAAGCTAAAAAAGCTGTGGATATGGTCCCCTCCTCCTCGGCATTTGACGCTCAGAATGAGCAAATTATGATGGAAGTGGCGAATGCAGGTCGATCTATGGCCCTTCTCATGCAGAATACTGATTCCACTTTGATCCCATCCTCGGAGGATCCAGAGGAAGAGGCAAGTGCGGTCGGTAGTAGTAGTGAAGAGGAAGAAGACCTAGTCCCTGAGGAGCAGAGTCCGGAACAGAGTCCGGAACAGAGTCCAATACAGAGTCCGGACCTGAGGCAGGAACAGAGGCGGGAACAGAGTCATTGTGACACTCTCTCTAGCCAACAAGAAGATCCTATACCTGCTGAACCCACCCCATCGAAAGATGGCCAAAAAGAGAGCTCTATGGTCACCCCTTCTATCGCCTCTTGCAAAGGGACGAAAAGGAGGAAGCCTAGACGTCGGTAACTCTTTCTCTCTTCCCCTGTTTTTTGTGATGATTATCGGTATTTGGAATATTAGGGGCCTAGGGGACCCCATTAGACAGGCTGAAATCAGAACTTTTGTCAGGACTAACAAGCTGTGTTGTGTGGGAATTGTCGAAACGAAGATGTCCCATACTGGTTTTAATGCTATTATCTCTGTTTTACTTCCGGGTTGGAGGTGGTCGAATAACTATAATCACTCTCATAAGGGGAGAATTTGGGTGGGTTGGAACCCCCGCGAGGTCACTTTTTTGGTTAATGCCTCCTCGGTGCAAGCTATTCATGGTAGCCTCACTTGGCTCACTACTGGAAAAGCGTTTTTTCTTTCGGTTGTGTATGCTGAACATAGCTTTGTTTTGAGACGGCTGTTGTGGGATGATCTCACTCGAACTAGTGGACTGCTTTCTTCTGCGCCGTGGATCATTGCTGGTGATTTTAATGCTATCCGTGATCCCTCTGATAGGATTGGTAGTTCTAATGCTTGGATCCCAGCCTTTGATGAGCTGAGAGATTACCTTGTTCAGGCTGGCTTGGATGATTTGCGGTACACTGGCTATAGGTATACCTGGGCCACTTCTTCTGGGTCTAACCGTAAGCAGAGGAAAATTGACAGGGTACTTGTCAATGCCCAATGGAACTCTGAGTTTTCCTTCTCGGAAGCTTCCTTTTTAGCTCCTGGCATCTCGGACCACACCCCGATGGTCGTTAAGATCATGCCTATCCCAAGGTCGACCAAACCGTTTAAATTCTTCAACTATTGGATGTCTCACCCGGACTTTACCAACATGGTGTCAGAAGTTTGGGCTTCCTCCATTCATGGGTCGCCTATGTTTGTTTTATGTGCCAAACTTCGCCTCCTTAAATGCAGGCTCAAGCAACTCAATAAGGATTCCTTCTCGGATTTATCGGCTAGAACTGAGGAAGCTAGACGTAATCTCCAGATTACTCAAGACGCTATTCAAGCTGATCCTATGAATCCGTCCCTTGCTGAGACTGAAAAAGAGCAGATTCAAGCCTTCTCAGTGTTAAGGCTCCAAGAGGAATCGTTTTATCGTCAAAAGTCTAGAGTTCGTTGGCTGAAAGATGGGGACTTAAACACTAAGTTCTTTCACCATGTAGTGAACAGAAGGCACCTTCAGAATAGAATCATATCCTTGACTAATGGAAGTGTCACGACCTCCGAGCCAGCAGAAGTTCAAAAATTTTTTATTGATCACTTCATAAATCTTTTGGCTGCTCCCCGATCCTCGGCTTGTCCATCGTCGGATGAGATTCGGTTGGTCCTGAAACATTCGCTCAATGCAGACCAGGTATGTTATCTGTCTAGACCCATCTCGGATATGGAAATCAAGGATACGCTTTTCTCTCTTGCGGTAGGCAAAGCCCCCGGGCCTGATGGTTTTAACGTTGAATTTTTCAAGCATTCTTGGGATATTATTGGTGCTTCGGTATTACTGGCAGTGCGAGATTTCTTTGAAACAGGCGAATTATTGAAGCAGATCAATACTACCATTCTCGCTCTAGTGCCTAAAATCCCTAATGCCTCATCTGTCCATGATTTTCGGCCAATTGCCTGTTGCAACACCATATATAAATGCATTACTAAACTCATCGCAAACAGGATGTCTCATGTGTTGCCGAGTATCATTAGTCCTCCCCAAGGTGCCTTTGTCAAGGGAAGGCATATTAGTGACAATATTTTGCTCGCCCAAGAGCTTTTTAGTGGTTTCCATCATGACCCATACCGGCCCAAATGTGCAATCAAAGTTGACTTTCGGAAAGCATATGACACGGTGTCTTGGGAATTCATTGATGTGTGTATGCAAGCGTTCGGATTCCCCCAGACTTTCATAGACAGAATTATGACATGCATTAAATCTCCGAGATTCTCCATATCACTGAATGGTGAGCTGCATGGTTTTTTCGGAAGTGGGAGAGGTATACGCCAAGGAGATCCAATGTCCCCCTATATTTTCACCCTAGTAATGGAAGTATTCACTGGTCTGCTGGATATCCAAACATCTCATCCCCTGTTTCGATACTTTTGGAGATGTAAATCCACCAAGCTCTCCCACTTATTCTTTGCCGATGATGTGCTGTTATTTTCTGAAGCAAGCCTTGCCTCGGTAGACCTGTTGAAAGCTGGCATAAATTCTTTCTCCAGTTGGAGCGGTTTGGAGCCGAACCTGACAAAAAGTGAGGTATATCTTTCCGGTGAATCGCCTACCTTGCGTAATGACATCGTCAATATGCTGGGATTCCAGGTTGGTACCCTCCCATTTCGGTATCTTGGAGTACCTGTGATTTCTTCTAGATTAGCAAAAGCGGATTGTGTGGCCCTGGTTAATGCAATTACAGCACGGGTCCAATCATGGACACACAGATTTTTGTCGTTTGCCGGTAGAATCCAGCTTATAAAGTCGGTTCTCCACTCCATTCAAGTGTATTGGGCAAGTGTATTCTTCTTGCCTTGTGCTGTATTAGATCGTATTGAAAGAATTTTTCGTCAATTTCTGTGGAAAGGACCTATGATGGGTACCGGGGGAGCTAAAGTCTCCTGGAGTGATGTGTGCTTACCTAGGGAGGAAGGTGGACTTGGGATCAGGTCTCTAAAGGAGAATAACATTGCTTCGATGCTCAAACACATTTGGATTCTCTTCTCGGATAAAGAATCCCTGTGGTGCAAGTGGATCCACTCCACCTTTTTAAATCGCAAGAACTTGTGGGTGGTCCCGATTCCGACTGTTTGCTCCTGGGCCTGGAGAAAGCTTCTCCGGCTACGGGACTTCTATCAGCCGCATTTTAGATGGGATATTGGTAATGGTCGCTCTGTTTCTTTTTGGTTTGATCCGTGGCACTCTAATGGACCGCTCTATAAGATCTTCTCTAACCATGACATTTATCGTTCTGGTATTCCCCGGACTGCTTCTGTAGCTGAAGCCTTCTCGTCTCCTTTAGGATGGTACGTTGTTAATATTAATGCCGGTTGGTGGGATCCCCTTCCTACCTTCAACCATCGAGAAGACCGGTTCCAATGGATTGGCAACTCCTCTGGTCGTTACTCTACAGCCTCGGCATGGGATCTCCTCAGGCCTAGAGCAAATGTTGTTCCCTGGTCTTCTTTTGTTTGGAGTTCAGATATGCCTCCAAGATATCAATCCCATTTGTGGCTTATAACCCGCAACAGACTGCCGACCCAGGTCTTGCTCGCTTCGGTTGGTAGGCTTTCTTCTGTCACTTGTCCATTCTGTTCGAGTAGGCCGGACTCTGTGGATCATTTGTTTTTTGCCTGCCGCGTCCCTGGTGATCTTGCTGACCATTGGGCGTCGAAGTTTAATATTACTTGGCAAAACAAACCGTGGCGTGAGAACTTGGAATGGGTGGCTGGTCGCTTCTCCACCAAAAGCTTCTATGATGTTATGGGCCGGTTTAGCTTTGGAGCTCTTTGCTATATCATCTGGAAGGAGCGTAACAATGTCATCTTCCGTGATCAAACTCTCTTTATCCCAGCGATGAAGATGCATCTCCAGAAGGCCTTCAAGGATAAATCGTCGACCCTGAAGAATATTGTGGATAACCCTAGGAATAGAAGACTACAGCAGAGTTGGGGCTTGAGTCCGTCTATTTTTCAGTAATAGAGGGTCGCTAGTTCTTGTTTAGTCTTTTGTTTCTTAGTCTTTGTGCTTTGTTTTAGCAAGTTTTTTGACGCCTGGCACCCATTCACTCTCCCGCGACTCGTGTCCTCCTGAGTGTTTGTTTTGTTGGTGCCAAGCTTCTTGTGTATTTTGTGCAAAATCAATACTAATCTTACCTTTACCAAAAAAAAAACAACTGCGAAAGCATTTGCCAAGGATGTTTTCATTAATCAAGAACGAAAGTTGGGGCTCAAGACGATCGGGACACCGGCCCTAGTCTCAACCATAAACGATGCCGACTAGGATCGGCGGATGTTGCTTTAGACTCGCCGGCACACCTTTTGCGAGAAATCAAAGTTTTTGGGTTCCGGGGAGTATGGTCGCAAGGCTGAAACTTAAAGGAATTGACGGAAGGGCACCACTCAGGAGTGGAGCTCGCGGCTTAATTTGACTCTTTAACACGGGAAACTTACCAGGTCCGCATAGTAAGGACGATGACCGAGAGCTCTTTCTGATTCTATGGGTGGTGGTGCATGGCCGTTCTTGGTCATGGAGCGATTGTCCGGTTAATTCCGGCACCCACCCAGACCACCAAGCAATTCAGCTATGTGGATGTACATCTCACGTGTCAGCTTAGAGGGAACACTATGCCGCTAGGCCAAGGAAGTTTGAGGCACAATGTGGCCCGATGCCTCAGATGTTCTCGGGGCCGCACGCGCTACACCGATGTATTCAACGAGTCTATAGCCTCGCCACGGTGCCCGGGGTAATCTTTGAAATTTCACGTGATGGGGATAGATCATTGCAATTGCTGGTCTTCAACGAGGAATTCTAGTAAGCGCGAGTCAATGCCCGCGCTGACTACGTCCCCGCTCTTGTACACACCGCCCACGCTCCTACCGATTGAATGGTCCGGTGAAGTGTCTTATCGGGCGCGACGCATGGGCCCGGCCACGATGACGCCGCGAGAAGTCCACTCTAATCTTATCATTTAGAGGAAGGAGAAATAACAAGGTTTCCGTAGGTGAACTCGCGGAAGGATCATTGGTTTAATCTCGCCTGTGCCAGAACGACCAGAGGAACCAACAAACTCAATGGGGACGGTGGGCCAAATTTCGACGTCCCTTCTCGACGGTGATCGGGGCTCGGCACTCCGGGCGCCGGCCTTTGTCCTCGGCATCACAACGAACCCCGGCGCGGAATGCGCCAAGGAACTTTAACAAGAGTGCGATGCTCCCGCCGCCCCATACACGGTGCGCGCGCGGGATGCCATGCAATCTCATATTACTCATAACGACTCTCGGCAACGGATATCTCGGCTCCGAGTGTGGTGACTTGTGCTCGGCCTACTTGCCATGACTTGAGAATGCTTTACATATGTCCCCTCGTGACAAGGCCAACGTGCCGTGGCTTTTGTGCAAATGACCACCGGTGAAATGCCGATCGATCCCCGCACCGTGTGCATCGATCCTTCAATCCTCGGGCCTTCCCCTCACCATGCAAATCGATCGTGAAATTCTTCACCTGGTCCGGGACGAACTAGCTGCCGGGAAAATTTGTTGGTAAGTTGTTTTTTTTTTTCGGTGAAAAGTAAAAAATGGCACCAAAAATTTTGGTAAGTTGTTCGTCTTTCATAAATCCAAGAAGTTCACCTCTGAAATTCTAGTCGAGCCTCGTGATCGATCGTGGTAGAGGACCTTGGATCGTGCGGATCGATCCATGCGCCGTGCGGATCCATCTCGGCGGATGCATCTCCGCGAATTATCACCGGGATCCGATCGCTTGGGACGGATGGCCGGTGCACCTTGGATAATCATAATCTTGCAGAGGTCGGGCACGACTAGCGGGATCGTCGTGGTCTCTGGGATCCCTTGCACCGTGCGGATCGATCGTGGGTCGAATCGGTCCACACCGCGCGGATCGGCATCATCGGTCGGGCGTCTTCGCTTCGAGGGCCCCGATCGGATCGGCGGATCGATGCGAGGTCGGTCGTGTGGATCGACCCTTGCACGTGCGGATCGATCGTGGGTCGATCCCGGTCGTGCCGGATCGGTCACTGCATCGCGGGACCTTACATCCGGATCGATCCCGCGCTGCGGATCGATCCTCGGCGGGATCAGTCCCACCCGTGCGGATCGATCCTCGTCGGCGTGATCGGTCCCGGTCGAGGGCCTGATCGTGTGGATCGGCCCATGCACCATGCGGATCGATCATGATCGATCGGTCGAAGGGATCGATCGTGGTCGAGGGCCTCGGTCGTGTGGATCGGTCCACGCACGCGGATCGATCATGGATCGATCGGCCGAGCCTTCTATCGATCATCGGATCGTCGTCGGATCGAAGCGATCGATCCATGCCGTTTGGATCGATCATGGATCGATCGGTCGAGCGGGATCGATCGTGGTCGAGGCGCCGGATCGATCATGGCGATCGGACGATCGATCGTATCGTGGATCGATCATGGATCGATCCGCGGCAGGATCGATCGTGGTCGAGCCTCGGCCGTGGGATCGATCCATGCACCGTCGGGATCGATCATGGATCGATCGGTCCGTCGATCGGGCCGACCGCCTCGGCCGTGTGGATCGTCATGATCGATCCCCACCAGGATCGATCGTGGATCATCGGTCGATCGTGGCCGATCGGCCGCGGCGTGGGATCGATCCGACGGCCGTGCATCGGATGATCATGATCGGTCGGTCGGCCGATCGGGGGGATCGATCGTGGATCGATCCCGCTCGACCGGGATCGATCGGGGCCGACCGACCACGGTCCGTTTGCAACTTCACCGATCATTTCTTGTCCGATTGAATCCATTCTTCTTCCTAAATTTTGTTTGTGTCATAAAATAGCCTCCCCAATGGTTTTCCCACGTCCCAAATATTTTTTTCTAATTTTCCGGATTTTCTCAATTTTTTAAATACCAAAAATAAAAAAAAATATTTCCGGTCGTCAAAATTTTTTTCTGACTTTTCCATAATTTAGATCACATTTTTCTAAGCATCTCTGCAAAAAATCTCATCAAAATTCAATTTCTACAATTTTTTAGAGGGGTGGTGCCTACTCAAACATGGTGAATGTCTACTCCTGCTGGGGGCAAAAATGCTCCTAAGGCTCTTTAGGGGGGTAGGGGTGCTCAGAGGCCACGGGCAGTTTTCGGGCGATCGTTGCGCGATGCATGAGTCATGTCACGGGCACAGAAATGAGTCCAGAATGAGTCATAACAACGTTCAATGATCCCCGAAATAGGTTCCGATCGATCGAAAAGAGCGCCCCTAGACAAAGATGGATGCATCGCGTGGCTCCCCTCACGCAGGCATCATGGCCGAGCGCATGGGTCGTTTTCGAGCCAAGCGGCCATAGAGGATGAATCGATGACCGAGTTACTTGGGAATTGACGAATCTATGAGTCCCTTCGGTAAGACGAGATCGTGCCTCGGGCATGAATGAACGAGCCACGCGCTGTATCGATCCACGACCCGAACAAGACATTGGTGTTCTCGCGTCTAGCGGTGCGGATGCGACCTCGTTCGATGACTCCGTGTGATTCTCGAGCCCTCGTGCTTGAGGAGCCACGGATGAGTCGGCTTGGTTCGTTTCCAGTGTACGCGATGGCGTGTGAGAGACGATAAGAATGTGTGCGTAGGCAGGCTCCGTGCTGGTGCATCGAACGCTTCCCTCACTTTCGATCGTTGTTGCTCCGCGAGCTAAACGTCGGATGCGAGATGTGGGTTCTGTGTTGCATACCTATTGTGACGGAAATGTGTGCCTTCGGTAGTCCCTTCCATCATCCGGCGTCACTCTTGGATTATGCTCAGTTGAGACGGACAAAGCAGGAGCTCGTGTTCCCACCGAGGAACGTCGTCTCATTCGATCGTTCGGACGGACCACGGTGCCTGCCGTTCTCTCGGATGCGGAACTCTCATGTGGGAGTGGGTTTATCGCCACGAATGACGATCTTGCCTTGTCCTTGATCGCGCGAAGCCTCGGGCATCGCGGATCATGCTCGCGGACGTGAAGGAATGCTACTGGTTGATCCCAGAGTCATATGCTTGTCTCAAAGATTAAGCCATGCATGTGTAAGTATGAACTAATTGATGTGAAACTGCGAATGGCTCATTAAATCGATTATAGTTTGTTTGATGGTATTTGCTACTCGGATAACCGTAGTAATTCTAGAGCTAATACGTGCAACAAACCCCGACTTTGGAAGGGATGCATTTATTAGATAAAGGTCGGCGGCTTTGCCCGTTGCTCGATGATTCATGATAACTGACGGATCGCACCATCGTGTGCGACGCATCATTCAAATTTCTGCCCTATCAACTTCGATGGTAGGATAGTGGCCTACTATGGTGGTGACGGGTGACGGAGAATTAGGGTTCGATTCCGAGAGGGAGCCCGAGAAACGGCTACCACATCCAAGGAAGGCAGCGCGCAAATTACCCAATCGACACGGAGGTAGTGACAATAAATAACAATACCTCTTTGAGTCGGTAATTGGAATGAGTACAATCTAAATCCTTAACGAGGATCCATTGGAGGGCAAGTCCGGTGCCGGCCGTAATTCCAGCCCAATAGCGTATATTTAAGTTGTTTTAAAAAGCTCGTAGTTGGACCTTGGGTTGGGTCGACCGGTCCGCCTCACGGTGTGCACCGCGTCCCTTCTACCGGCGATACGCTCCCTTAATCGGCCGGGTCGTGCCTCCTGTCTTACTTTGAAGAAATTAGAGTGCAAAGCAAGCCTACGCTCTGTATACATTAGCATGGGATAACATCATAGGATTCCGGTCCTATTGTGTTGGCCTTCGGATCGGAGTAATGATTAACAGGACGGCATTCGTATTTCATAGTCGAGGTGAAATTCTTGGATTTATGAAAGACGAACAAGAAAGCATTTGCCAAGGATGTTTCATTAATCAAGAACGAAAGTTGGGGGCTCAAGACGATCGATACCGTCCTAGTCTCAACCATAAACGATGCCGACTAGGATCGGATGTTGCTTTTAGGACTCCGGCACCTTATGAGAAATCAAAGTTTTTGGGTTCCGGGAGTATCGCAAGGCTGAAACTTAAAGGAATTGACGGAAGGGCACCACAGGAGGAGCTCGGCTTAATTTGACTCAACACGGGAAACTTACGGTCCGACATAGTAAGGATTGACAGACGAGAGCTCTTTCTTGATTCTATGGGTGGTGGTGCATGCCGTTCTTAGTTGGTGGAGCGATTTGTCCGGTTAATTCCGATAACGAACGAGACCTCACTGCTAACTAGCTATGTGGATGTACATCTCCACGGCCAGCTTCTTAGAGGGACTATGGCCGCTTAGGCAAGGAAGTTTGAGGCAATAAGTGTCCGTGATGCCCTTAGATGTTCGGCGCGCCGCTACACGATGTATTCAACGAGTCTATAGCCTTGGCGCGGGTAATCTTTGAAATTTCATCGTGATGGGATAGATCATTGCAATTGTTGGTCTTCAACGAGGAATTCCTAGTAAGCGCGAGTCATCACGCGTTGACTACGCCCCCGCCTTTGTACACACCGCCGTCGCTCCTACCGATTGAATGGTCCGGTGAAGTGTTCGGATCGCGGCGACGGCGGCGCCGCCGATGACGCGCGAGAAGTCCACCGAACCTTATCATTTAGAGGAAGGAGAAGTCGTAACAAGGTTTCCGTAGGTGAACTGCGGAAGGATCATTGTCGAATCCCGCCAGAATGACCGAGAACCGTAACAAACTCAATGGGGACGGCGGGCTCGGCCCACGTCCCTCTCGACGCCGAGGATCGGGCTCGGCACCTCCGGGGCTCGGCCTTTGTCCTCGCGGCGCAAAACCCGGCGGAATGCGCCAAGGAACTTTAACAAGAGTGCGATGCTCCCGCCGCCCCATACACGGTGCGCGCGGACGCCATGCAATCTCATATTACTCATAACGACTCGGCAACGGATATCTCGGCTCGCATCGATGAAGAACGAGCGAACTGCGATACTTGTGTGAATTGCGAATCCCGTGAACCATCGAGTCTTTGAACGCAAGTTGCGCCCGAAACCTTTGGTCGAGGGCACGTTTGCTGGTGTCACACATGGCGTTGCCCCTAATCCTCCGTCCTCTAAACGGGCGAGCGGGACTCGGCGCGACGATGGCCTCCGCGACGACCACGCCCGGTTGGCCCAAAATCGAGCGTCGGAGCGATCGCACCACGACATTCGGTGGTTGATTAGACCCCAATGATCAATGTCGCGCGTGCGCCATCGCGCGCCCGCGAAGCTCCTACCAACGCGACCCGGTCAAGCGGGGCTACCGAGTTTAAGCATATCAATAAGCGGAGGAAAAGAAACTAACAAGGATTCCCCTAGTAACGGCGGAACCGGGAAGAGCCCAAGATGAGAATCGATCGCCTCGGCCAATTGTAGTGGAGAAGCGCCTCGCCGACGGACCGGGCCCAAGTTCCCCGGAAGGGGCGCCAGAGAGGGTGAGAGCCCCGCGTGTCGGACCTTCGCACCACGAGGCACTGCGAGTCGGGTTGTTTGGGAATGCAGCCTAGGCGGTAAATTCCGTCCAAGGCTAAATATGGGCGAGAGACCGATAGCAAACAAGTACCGCGAGGGAAAGATGAAAAGGACTTTGAAAGAGAGTCAAAGAGTGCTTGAAATTGTCGGGAGGGAAGCGGATGGGGGCCGCGATGTGCCTCGGTCGGATGTGGAACGGAGAGCCGGTCCGATCGACTCGAGGCATGGACCGATGCGGATTGCGTGGCGGCCCAAGCCCGGCCTTCGATACGCCCGTGGAAACGTCGCATCGCGATTGTGGAATGCACGCGCTCACGGCGTGCCGGCATCTGCGTGCCTGCATCGGCTAGTGGGCTCCATTCGGCCCGTCTTGAAACACGGACCAAGGAGTCGACATGTGTGCGAGTCAATGGGTGGCAAACCCGTAAGGCGTAAGGAAGCTGATTGGTGGGATCCTTTTGGGTGCACCGCCACCGACCTTGATCTTCCGAGAAGGGTTCGAGTGAGAGCATCTGGGACCCAAAGATGGTGAACTATGCCCGAAGGGCGAAGCCAGAGAAACTCTCGTGGAGGCCCGCAGCGACCGACGCAAATCGTTCGTCGACTTGGGTATAGGGCGAAAGACTAATCGAACCGTAGTAGTGGTTCCTCCGAAGTTTCCCTCAGATAGCCGGAGCTCAAGAACGAGTTCTATCGGGTAAAGCCAATGATTAGAGGCATCGGGGCGCAACGCCTCGACTATTCT
>JAOPUP010000781.1:0-20000 GCA_026873135.1 Eucalyptus urophylla | reverse complement strand
GTGCAAATGACCACCGGTGAAATGCCGATCGATCCCCGCACCGTGTGCATCGATCCTTCAATCCTCGGGCCTTCCCCTCACCATGCGAATCGATCGTGAAATTCTTCACCTGGTCCGGGACGAACTAGCTGCCGGGAAAATTTGTTGGTAAGTTGTTTTTTTTTTTCGGTGAAAAGTAAAAAATGGCACCAAAAATTTTGGTAAGTTGTTCGTCTTTCATAAATCCAAGAATCTCACCTCTGAAATTCTAGTCGAGCCTCGTGATCGATCGTGGTAGAGGACCTTGGATCGTGCGGATCGATCCATGCGCCGTGCGGATCCATCTCGGTCGACCCATCACCGGGATCGATCGTGGATCGATCCCGGTCGAAGGCCTTGGCCATGTGGATGGCTTAATCTTTGAGACAAGTGTCACGGTGAGATCAATTTCGGTCGATCAAACACCGCGCGGCCTTAGGATCGGTGATCCCAAGTCAGCCTTACACACACACTTCGCTCGAACACAAGAACCGAATGGGCAAAGAGAGTGTATTTGCTTGTGAACGAACTGATTACAAGGTGGGAGAGGGATCCCTATTTATACAAAGAGTGGGTCGTATCTTGACCGTGGATCGTCCCTCCGATCCAACGGTTCATTTCGAATCCGTATAATCATTACAAGCTATACAATAGGCTACTCGATGGTCTGCATCCGGCAGGCCCTTGGGAAGTCCATGGGTCGCGCACGTCAGGCCTTGGGCAGACCATGGGCGTGTGTCAGAAGCAAGATCGGGGTTGCAGGTCCGTCTGACACGCGACCAGCTGAACCGTCACGGGCTGCTCGAACATCGCTCCGGGGTCGCTCATGGGCTGCGCATGGGCCTTCCGCTCGTTCTGCTCATGGGTCGTTCGTGGGCTGCTTCCGGGCAGCCCTTTGTGCGTGACACGGTCCCTCACGGACGATCTTGGATCATGCTTGTCCGTGGGCCGTGTCATTCTCCCCCACCTAATCTGGCGACGCCCTCGTCGCATCTGTGGCATGGAAGGCTTCGATGTGCCCCTTGAATTCCCACAGAGCCTCGGAGGGTTCCCAACTTGCTTCACTCTCAGGAAGGCCTCTCCACTGGACGAGGTACTCCTTCCTTGGTGCCCGATATTTCTTCCGTATGGTCCGATCCGCCAGGATACACTCAATATCTCGATCATAGGAGGCCTTCGCTCCAAGGGGCGCTCGCTGCGATGTGCCCCGATCCGGATCATCCTCATCCACATGGAAGGGTTTCAGCATGCTTACATGGAACACGGGGTGGAGCCTGAACTTGGCCGGTATGTCCAGCTTGTACGCCACCTTCCCGATCCGTTGTATCACTCGAAATGGGCCTTCATAGCGACGGATCAGCCCTTTGTTCACGTTTCTGTACCGAAGGACGAGGTGCAACTTAACTAGCACCAAGTCTCCGACCTGAAACTCCACATGCCGTCGCTTTCGGTCAGCCCATTTCTTCGTTCGTTTCGCGGCCCGATCCAGACACGCCCGGGCCAAGTCCACGTGCTCACCCCATTCCTTAGCGAGTTTGTATGCGGCCGGGCTGCTTCCTTGATACCCTGAAGCGATCGCACTTGGCGTGAGCGGCTGCTGCCCGGTCACGATTTCGAACGGGCTTTGATTCGTGGACTCGCTCCGCTGCAAGTTGTAAGAAAATTGGGCCACGTCGATCAGCCGTGCCCAGTTTGCTTGCGTGTTGCTCACATAGTGCCGAAGGTAGATCTCCAGCAACCCATTCACTCGCTCGGTTTGCCCGTCGGTCTGCGGATGCATACTGGTGGAGAGATTGAGACTCGTCCCCAGCAACTTGAAGAGTTCAGTCCAAAGCCGTCCGGTAAACCGAGGGTCGCGATCGCTCACGATCGTGCGTGGAACACCCCAATATTTGACGACGTGCTTGAGGAACAGCTTGGCAGCTTCCTCGGCTGGGCATTCCATTGTGGTTGGCACGAACGTCGCATATTTGGAGAGGCGATCTACCACGACCATGAGAGCCCGACACCCTTCGGATTTGGGCAAATTCACGATGAAGTCCATGGAGACACTCTCCCATGGACGTTCCGGGATAGGCAACGGTTCAAGAAGTCCCGCGGGAGACCGTTGCTCTATCTTGTCTTGCTGGCAAACAAGACATGTCCGCACATACGTCTCCACATCATCCCTCATGTGTGGCCAGTAGTATTGATTCTCAACAAGCGCCATGGTGCGGTGGATTCCCGGATGTCCCGCCCATTTGGAGTCGTGGCACTCTTTTAGGATCTCCCTTCGAAGCTTCCCGTGGAGCGGCACATAGAGTCGCCGTCCTTTGGTGTAGAGGAGGTCATCCTCAAGCCAAAATATCCTCGTCAAGCCCTTCTGGGCGTATTGAAGGAGGGCTTGAGCTCTTTGATCATGCTTCAGCCCCTCCTTAATACGATCAACCCACGGGCAATTAGGCCTGCTCACTACATTGGCCAATTCGAACTTCCTGCTTAAGGCGTCGGCCACGGAATTGGACTTTCCGGGCTTATACTCCAGCACATAATCGAACTCGGCCAGGAAGTCTTGCCACCGAGCTTGTTTCGGGCTGAGCTTCTTCTGGGTTTGGAAGTAGCTCGTAGCCACATTATCCGTCCTTACGACGAACCGGGACCCCAAGATATAGTGCCTCCATGTGCGAAGGCAGTGCACCACCGCGGTCATCTCCTTCTCTTGGACCGTGTATCGTCGCTCAGCATCATTCAACTTTCGGGATTCGAAGGCCACCGGATGACCTTCTTGCATCAAGACACCACCGATGGCAAAATCAGAAGCATCGGTCTCCACCTCATATGGCTTGGTGTAGCTGGGCAGCATGAGTACCGGCTCTTTGGTCATGGTCCGTTTCAACTGCTCGAACGTCTCTTGACACCGATCCGTCCACTCCCACGGCCTTTCTTTCTTCAGCATATCCGTGAGTGGCACGGTGAGACGCGAATACTCCCGGATGAAGCGCCGGTAGTAGTTTGTGAGACCAAGAAAGGATCTCAGCTCAGTCACCTTGGTTGGTGGCTCCCAATCAACAATGGCACGGATCTTGGCCGTGTCCATCCGCACACGTCCGCCCCCAACGATGTGCCCAAGGAACGGAATCTCTTTTTGTGCAAAGGCACATTTCTCACGTTTCACATACAAGTCGTTTTCTCGAAGGGTCCGAAAAACACGACTCAAATGTTCAACATGCTCCTCAAGCGTCCGGCTATATATCACTATATCATCAAGATAAACTACAACGAACCGATCAAGGAACGGATGCAGTACCTTGTTCATGAGTGTGCAGAACGTAGCCGGCGCATTGGTCAAGCCGAATGGCATGACAAGGAACTCGTATGACCCGTAGCGAGTCACACATGCTGTCTTCGGCTCATCCCCCTCAGCGATCCGCACTTGATAATACCCCGATCGAAGGTCGAGCTTGGAGAACCAGCGGGCTTCTCCGAGCTGATCGAACAAGTCAGCAATAAGGGGAATCGGGTACTTATTCTTGACGGTCAGCTTGTTCAATGCCCGGTAGTCGATACACATACGGAGGGATCCGTCGTGCTTCTTTTGGAACAGGACCGGGGCACCGAACGGGGCCTTAGATGGCCGAACATAACCAGCATCCAACAGCTCCTTGAGCTGTTTCCTCAGTTCCTCCAACTCGGGCGGGGCCATGCGATAGGGAGACATGGCCGGTGGTCGAGCATCGGGTACCAGCTCGATCCGATGGTCGACCTCTCTCCGAGGAGGCAGCTTCTTGGGCAGTTCGGGCGGCATCACATCCTGGAAGGCATCGAGGACTCGGGATGCCTCTTCCGGTACCGAGCTTTCCTCCGCGCCCTCCTCCTTCAATGCCGCCAGGAAGGTCGCCTCGCCTTTCTTCAGCCCTTTAGCAAGCTGCATGGCCGACAGCATCTTCCTATCGCGTCCCGACTCTCGATAGATCGGGACCATGCATTGGCACCGCTTGTCCAGAATGCATATGCAATCCACGAAGGGCATGACACCCGCATTGATCCGGTCGAGAAATCCCAAACCGAGTACGAAGTCATAGTCATCAAGGGGAATTACCTCGATATCTTCCTTGCTGGTCCAAGGACCCAGATGGAACTCCACGTCCCTGGCCATGCCGCTGGTCGGGACTTCTCTGGAATTCACCGTCTTGAGCCAACCCGACTCATTCGCCTCGACCGGAAGATGCAGCTTCTTCGCGGCCTCCTTGGATATGAACAGATCGGACGCCCCGGTATCCACGAGTGCACTCATCGTGGTACCCCCGATCTTCACGTCTACGAACATCATCCCTTTAGGTTCTTTGGCCTTCTTGGAGGCCTTGATCGTTCCGAGGATCCGCAACGATCCCAACCGCGCCTCCTCTCGCGGCTTGTCCTCCTTGCACAGGGCCGCCAGCTTTCCTCTCTTCGGGCAATCCCGAGCCATATGGGGGCCGTCACAAAAGAAGCACTTGTATGTGCGTACCTTGTTTTGGTATCTCCCGTTGCTCGACTCGGGTTGATTCCTATGAGGATTCGGAGGTGGTCTGCCAGCATTTGGTCGAGGGAACCGGCCTCGATCTCCCCCACCATTGGCCTTTTCTCTCGATCGAAAGTCGGGCTTGGCAGTGGTTGCCGGCCTATATTCAACAAGGGACTCGGCCACAGAAGTGGCTGTGGTGAGGTCCGTTGCATTGCACCGTTTGAGTTCCTGTTTGACCCAAGGTTTGAGTCCGCCCATGAACTGGTGGAACGCCTCCGTTTCGGTCATGGACGGGATTTGGAGCAGCAGCTCCGAGAACCGCTTCACATATTCACGAACTCCGCCCTTCTGCTCTAGGCGCTTGAGTTCCCCTCGGGCTTCCTCCTCCGCATAAGCGGGATAGTAGGTTCGCCGAAACTCTTCGACGAACCGAGCCCATGTCACGATAGGATCGCCATTCCTCCCATCCGACCGACGTCTCCACCACAGCAGCGCATCATCAGATAAATACATGGCTGCGGTGTTTACCCGGATCACGTCGTCGGTTGTCCCCATGGTCTGGAAGTATCGCTCCATGTACCATAAGAAGTTGTCCACGTCCTTTGCCACCCGGGAGCCCTTGAACTCCTTTGGTTTGGGTGCATCGGCACGGGACTGCACGGTGATCACCCCGTTCACGCGTGCTGCTTCAAGCTCCACGAGCTTGCCCTTCATCTCCGCCATTTCCGCCCGCATGGCCGCCATCGCGGCTTCCCAAGTCTCATCCCGCTGCTGCAGCTCGTGCATGAAGGATCCTTGCACCTCGACACGGAGCTCTCCCATGCCGGCTTGGAGCTCTTGCACTTCGGCCAAGAGTTCCTCCCTACCAGCTTCCGCTCCTTCAATAGTCTGGTGCAGGTCGTCCGTGAACGCCTGGACGTCTGTGACGGTCTCCTCTATGGCCGTCAGACGGTTTTCCAGATCCCTCTTCGGATCCCTCGCACACGAGGCAGCACGGGCCTTTTTCGACCGGTTAGCCCTCCTGGCTGAACACCCCCGATCTTCACGCTCATCATCTTGAACGATCGGAACATCAGCGCGAGGACTGGCCATTTCGTTTGGAAATGATGGCTCTGATACCACTTGTCACGGTGAGATCAATTTCGGTCGATCAAACACCGCGCGGCCTTAGGATCGGTGATCCCAAGTCAGCCTTACACACACACTTCGCTCGAACACAAGAACCGAATGGGCAAAGAGAGTGTATTTGCTTGTGAACGAACTGATTACAAGGTGGGAGAGGGATCCCTATTTATACAAAGAGTGGGTCGTATCTTGACCGTGGATCGTCCCTCCGATCCAACGGTTCATTTCGAATCCGTATAATCATTACAAGCTATACAATAGGCTACTCGATGGTCTGCATCCGGCAGGCCCTTGGGAAGTCCATGGGTCGCGCACGTCAGGCCTTGGGCAGACCATGGGCGTGTGTCAGAAGCAAGATCGGGGTTGCAGGTCCGTCTGACACGCGACCAGCTGAACCGTCACGGGCTGCTCGAACATCGCTCCGGGGTCGCTCATGGGCTGCGCATGGGCCTTCCGCTCGTTCTGCTCATGGGTCGTTCGTGGGCTGCTTCCGGGCAGCCCTTTGTGCGTGACACGGTCTCTCACGGACGATCTTGGATCATGCTTGTCCGTGGGCCGTGTCACAAGCATGTGACTACCGTGTGGTCGGGCACGATCGATCTTGGTCGAGCAGGGATCGGTCATGGTCGGGGGCCTCGGCCGTGGGGATCGATCGTGGATCGACCCTTGCACCGTGCGGATCGATCGTGGGTCGATCCCCGGTCGTGCGGGATCGGTCCCTGCACCGTGCGGATCGGTCCCTGCATCGATCGGATCGATCCCCGGTCGAGCGTGATCGGTCCCGGTCAAGCGTGATCGGTCCCGGTCGAGGGCCTCGGCCGTGCGGATCGAGCGGGATCGATCGTGGTCGAGGGCCTCGGTCGTGTGGATCGACCCTTGCACCGTGCGGATCGATCGTGGGTCGATCCCCGGTCGTGCGGGATCGGTCCCTGCACCGTGCGGAACGACCTTGCATCGATCGGATCGATCCCGATCGGATCGATCGGTCGAGCGTGATCGGTCCTGCCGTGCGGATCGATCCCTGGTCGACGTGATCGGTCCCGGTCGAGGGCCTCGGTCGGGTGGATCGACCCATGCACCATGCGGATCGATCATGGATCGATCGAGGATCGATCGTGGTCGAAGGCCTGGTCGGTAATGGATGGTCCCACGCGGATCGATCATGGATCGTCCGTCGAGAGCCTCGGCCGTGCGGATCGATCATGGATCGATCGTGGTCGAGAGCCTCGGCCGTGGGGATCGGTCCACGCACCGTGCGGATCGATCATGGATCGATCCCGGTCGAGCGGGATCGATCGTGGTCGAGGGCCTCGGTCGTGTGGATCGATCCATGCCCCGTGCGGATCGATCATAGGATCGATCACCGGGATCGATCCCGGTCGAGCGGGATCGATCGTGGTCGAGGCCTCGGCCGTGTGGATCGATCATGGATCGATCCCGGTCGAGCGGGATCGATCGATCGTGGTCGAGGGCCTCGGGCGTGTGGATCGATCCATGCACCGTGCGGATCGATCATGGATCGGCTCCCGGTCGGCGGGATCGATCGTGGCCCGGCCGCCTCGGCCGTGTGGATCGGCGGTCGGCGGTAGGTCGATCCACGCACCATGCTTGGTCGATAAGTGGCGGCCGCCTGCGGCCGTGTGGATCGATCCGATCGGTTCATGGATGATCATGGATCGGTCGGTCGGCGGGATCGATCACGCACCATCTTGGTCGATCGTGGTCGATCCCTTTCGGCAAGAGATCGATCGGGGCCGACCCGACCACGGTCCGTTTACCTTCACGATCATTTCTTGTCGATTGAATCCATTCTTCTTCCTAAATTTTGTTTGTGTCATAAAATAGCCTCCCCGTCGTTTTCCGTCCCGAAATATTTTCTAATTTTCGGATTTTCTCAATTTTTTAAATACCAAAAAATAAAAAAATATTTCCGGTCGTCAAAGAATTTTTCTGACTTTTCCATAATTTAGATCACATTTTTAAGCATCTCTGCAAAAATCTCATCAAAATTCAATTTCTACAATTTTTTAGAGGGGTGGTGCCTACTCAAACATGGTGAATGTCTACTCCTGCTGGGGGCAAAAATGCTCCTAAGGCTCTTTAGGGGGGTAGGGGTGCTCAGAGGCCACGGGCAGTTTTCGGGCGATCGTTGCGCGATGCATGAGTCATGTCACGGGCACAGAAATGAGTCCAGAATGAGTCATAATAACGTTCAATGATCCCCGAAATAGGTTCCGATCGATCGAAAAGAGCGCCCCTAGACAAAGATGGATGCATCGCGTGGCTCCCCTCACGCAGGCATCATGGCGGCGCATGGGTCGTTTAGAGCCAGCGGCCATAGAGGATGAATCGATGACCGATTACTTGAAATTAGCGAATCTATGAGTCCCTTGATCAGGCAGATGCGTGCCTCGGGCATGAATGAGCGAGCCTGTATTTGTATCGATCCACGACCCGAACAAGACATTGGTGTTCTCGCGTCTAGCGGTGCGGATGCGACCTCGTTCGATGACTCCATGTGATTCTCGAGCCCTCGTGCTTGAGGAGCTACGGATGAGTCGGCTTGGTTCGTTTCCAGTGTACGCGATGGCGTGTGAGAGGCGATAAGAATGTGTGCGTAGGCAGGCTCCGTGCTGGTGCATCGAACTGCTTCCCTCACTTTCGATCAGTTGTTGCTCCGCGAGCTAAACGTCGGATGCGAGATGTGGGTTCCTGTGTTGCATACCTATTGTGGCGGAAATGTGTGCCTTCGGTAGTCCCTTCCATCACGACGTCCTCTTGGATGCTCGGTTGGACCGGATAGTGGGGCTCGTGTTCCACGGCGTCATCTCAGCCCACGTCGTTCGGGCCGGACCTGGGAAATTTCTCGTTCTCTCCGGATGCGAACTCGTAATGGGAGCGGTCATTAGCCCTTGTTCCCTGACCGTTAGCGTTTGTCGCTTCACGAATAGCGATCTTGCCTTGTCATATTCGCGTAAGCCTCGAGCGCCCTTGGCGGATCATGCTCGGCGGACGTCGTGAAGGAATGCTACTGGTTGATCTGCCGAGTAGTCATATGCTGTCTCAAGATTAAGCCATGCATGTGTAAGTATGAACTAATTGGACTGAACTTGAATGGCTCATTAAATCGATTATAGTTTGTTTGATGGTATTTGCTACTCGGATAACCGTAGTAATTCTAGAGCTATACGTGCAACAAACCCCGACTTTTGGGATGCATTTATTAGATAAAGGTCGACGCGGGCTTTGCCCGTTGCTCTGATGATTCATGATAACTTGACGGATCGCACGGCCATCGTCGCGCGACATCATTCAAATTTCTGCCCTATCAACTTCGATGGTAGGATAGTGGCCTACTATGGTGGTGATGGGTGACGAGAATTAGGGTTCGATTCCGGAGAGGAGCCGAGAAACGGCTACCACATCCAAGGAAGGCAGCAAAGCGCAAATTACCCAATCGACACGGGGAGGTAGTGACAATAAATAACAATACGGGCTCTTTGAGTCGTAATTGGAATGAGTACAATCTAAATCTCTTAACGAGGATCCATTGGAGGCAAGTCGGTGCGCCGCGGTAATTCCAGCTCCAATAGCATATATTTAAGTTGGCAGTTAAAAAGCTCGTAGTTGGACCTTGGGTTGGGTCGACGGTCCACCTCACGGTGTGCACCGATTGGCTCGTCCCTTCTACCGGCGATACGCTCCTGGCCTTAACTGGCCGGGTCGTGCCTCCTGTGTTGTTACTTTGAAGAAATTAGAGTGCTCAAAGCAAGCCTACGCTCTATATACATTAGCATGGGATAACATCATAGGATTCTGGTCCTATTGTGTTGGCCTTCGAGATCGGAGTAATGATTAACAAAGACAATGGGGCATTCGTATTTCATAGTCAGAGGTGAAATTCTTGGATTTATGAAAGACGAACAACTGCGAAAGCATGATTTTGCCATTTTCGGAATGCGCGGGTTACTGTTCATCTATGCTCTCAACCGAGCGACTGCTTCACTGTAGCTCCGATTCTGTGTTGTGAGCTGCTGCGATCCATCCGGCCACTCGTTAGGCGTGATTTTTGGAGGGAAGGCTCGCCTCTACCTCCCTCAAATCTTCACCGAAGTGATTCGTCTGGCTTGGCTCGTATCTGTGGATCTCATCGTTCGCGAGAAGGGTTCTGTGCGACCCAGTTCCGCTTCTGGTGTCCGAGCGGTTGCGACTCAGCTGGTCGTCGATCAGCTGCGATTTTTGGAGGGAAGGTGCGCCTTTATCCCTTTCAAAGACTGACCGAGGCATTCTAGCTGGTATTCTCTGGATCATTGTATCTCTTGTTCGTGGGTAGGGTTCTGATGCGAGCCTGCTGTGACTTTGTTGTCTGATCTGAGTTGAAATCCCTTACCCTTGATTAATAGTTACTCTGGAGGAGAATTTGGTATAATCCCTCCATCTCTAATCTTGCCATGGCCCTTTTGTGGTATTATTGGTGATCGGTGTTCTGGTGACTGTGAGATTTCTCTGTTTCGTTCTGTCCTGAATTGATGGCATCATCATCTGATCCAATGGGGCCGGAGAAGGGCAGGCCGCAGACTACCAATGGCCGTAGTCGCAGTCGTGCTAGGAATGCCTCTCGAGGCCGTGAAGGAAAGCGCCCAGTTATGATGAACAGAGGTAGATCTAAAGCCCCACAAACCCGGTCTTGGGCTAATGTTGCAAGTTTGTCTGCAAAAGGCTATGAACTAGACTATGCGCCCCCTGTTTCTGTTGGAAAGAAGTCTGTCGTGCGGTTATCGGATAATGCCAGGTGTGCAGGGGATCCAAAATGGAATAATTGTTTGGTTGGGTACTTTGTAGGCAAGAATGTACCGTTTAGAATCACAGAAACGGTTCTGAAACATAATTGGGGTACCCATTTATCAGAAGTTCTGGCCAATGATGATGGCTTCTACTTCTTCATTATCCCGGATGACGAATTCAGGATGAGATTGCTGGATGAAGGACATGTAACTGTGGCTAGAGTTCCTTTAGTCCTGAAACAATGGCATAAGGATATGGAGCTGAAGAAAGAGCTCCAGTCGACGGTCCCTGTCTGGATTCGTCTGAAAAATATACCATTTGCGTATTGGTCAGCCCCGGGCATTAGTGAGATCGCTAGTGCAGTAGGGAAGCCTTTGTATGTTGATCCTCTAACTGAGAAAATGAAGCGTTTATCTTTTGCTCGAGTATGTGTAGAAATCTCGGCAAAGCTGGAAAGGTGTGAGGAGGTTGAGGTATGGGTGGAAGAGAAGGTTTTCTCAGTCCAGGTCTTGTATGAATGGAGACCAAACTCTTGTATGAAGTGCTGTGTGTTTGGCCATGATTGCTTGGCTAAAGAGATCCCTAAACAAACCCCTGCATCTGTGTTGGCCCCATCTGGTTCTGGGAAAGCGCATGTTCCCCCTGGGAACGAGGAGCAGGACCAACTTATGGGCTGGAAACAAGTTTTGAACAGGAAGAAGAATCATCAACGGGAACAAAATTTAGATTCCAATCCGCCTATATCTACATTGAAAGCTAAAAAAGCTGTGGATATGGTCCCCTCCTCCTCGGCATTTGACGCTCAGAAGGAGCAAATTATGATGGAAGTGGCGAATGCAGGTCGATCTATGGCCCTTCTCATGCAGAATACTGATTCCACTTTGATCCCATCCTCGGAGGATCCAGAGGAAGAGGCAAGTGTGGTCGGTAGTAGTAGTGAAGAGGAAGGAGACCTAGTCCCTGAGGAGCAGAGTCCGGAACAGAGTCCGGAACAGAGTCCTGAGAGTCCGGAACAGAGTCCGGACCTGAGGCAGGAACAGAGGCGGGAACAGAGTCATTGTGACACTCTCTCTAGCCAACAAGAAGATCCTATACCTGCTGAACCCACCCCATCGAAAGATGGCCAAAAAGAGAGCTCTATGGTCACCCCTTCTATCGCCTCTTGCAAAGGGACGAAAAGGAGGAAGCCTAGACGTCGGTAACTCTCTCTCTCTTCCCCTGTTTTTTGTGATGATTATCGGTATTTGGAATATTAGGGGCCTAGGGGACCCCATTAGACAGGCTGAAATCAGAACTTTTGTCAGGACTAACAAGCTGTGTTGTGTGGGAATTGTCGAAACGAAGATATCCCATACTGGTTTTAATGCTATTATCTCTGTTTTACTTCCGGGTTGGAGTTGGTCGAATAACTATAATCACTCTCATAAGGGGAGAATTTGGGTGGGTTGGAACCCCCGCGAGGTCACTTTTTTGGTTAATGCCTCCTCGGTGCAAGCTATTCATGGTAGCCTCACTTGGCTCGCTACTGGAAAAGCGTTTTTTCTTTCGGTTGTGTATGCTGAACATAGCTTTGTTTTGAGACGGCTGTTGTGGGATGATCTCACGCGAACTAGTGGACTGCTTTCTTCTGCGCCGTGGATCATTGCTGGTGATTTTAATGCTATCCGTGATCCCTCTGATAGGATTGGTAGTTCTAATGCTTGGATCCCAGCCTTTGATGAGCTGAGAGATTGCCTTGTTCAGGCTGGCTTGGATGATTTGCGGTACACTGGCTATAGGTATACCTGGGCCACTTCTTCTGGGTCTAATCGTAAGCAGAGGAAAATTGACAGGGTACTTGTCAATGCCCAATGGAACTCTGAGTTTTCCTTCTCGGAAGCTTCCTTTTTAGCTCCTGGCATCTCGGACCACACCCCGATGGTCGTTAAAATCATGCCTATCCCAAGGTCGACCAAACCGTTTAAATTCTTCAACTATTGGATGTCTCACCCGGACTTTACCAACATGGTGTCAGAAGTTTGGGCTTCCTCCATTCATGGGTCGCCTATGTTTGTTTTATGTGCCAAACTTCGCCTCCTTAAATGCAGGCTCAAGCAACTCAATAAGGATTCCTTCTCGGATTTATCGGCTAGAACTGAGGAAGCTAGACGTAATCTCCAGATTACTCAAGACGCTATTCAAGCTGATCCTATGAATCCGTCCCTTGCTGAGACTGAAAAAGAGCAGATTCAAGCCTTCTCAGTGTTAAGGCTCCAAGAGGAATCGTTTTATCGTCAAAAGTCTAGAGTTCGTTGGCTGAAAGATGGGGACTTAAACACTAAGTTCTTTCACCATGTAGTGAACAGAAGGCACCTTCAGAATAGAATCATATCCTTGACTAATGGAAGTGTCACGACCTCCGAGCCAGCAGAAGTTCAAAAATTTTTTATTGATCACTTCATAAATCTTTTGGCTGCTCCCCGATCCTCGGCTTGTCCATCGTCGGATGAGATTCGGTTGGTCCTGAAACATTCGCTCAATGCAGACCAGGTATGTTATCTGTCTAGACCCATCTCGGATATGGAAATCAAGGATACGCTTTTCTCTCTTGCGGTAGGCAAAGCCCCCGGGCCTGATGGTTTTAACGTTGAATTTTTCAAGCATTCTTGGGATATTATTGGTGCTTCGGTATTACTGGCAGTGCGAGATTTCTTTGAAACAGGCGAATTATTGAAGCAGATCAATACTACCATTCTCGCTCTAGTGCCTAAAATCCCTAATGCCTCATCTGTCCATGATTTTCGACCAATTGCCTGTTGCAACACCATATATAAATGCATTACTAAACTCATTGCAAACAGGATGTCTCATGTGTTGCCGAGTATCATTAGTCCTCCCCAAGGTGCCTTTGTCAAGGGAAGGCATATTAGTGACAATATTTTGCTCGCCCAAGAGCTTTTTAGTGGATTCCATCATGACCCATACCGGCCCAAATGTGCTATCAAAGTTGACTTTCGGAAAGCATATGACACGGTGTCTTGGGAATTCATTGATGTGTGTATGCAAGCGTTCGGATTCCCCCAGACTTTCATAGACAGAATTATGACATGCATTAAATCTCCGAGATTCTCCATATCACTGAATGGTGAGCTGCATGGTTTTTTCGGAAGTGGGAGAGGTATACGCCAAGGAGATCCAATGTCCCCCTACATTTTCACCCTAGTAATGGAAGTATTCACTGGTTTGCTGGATATCCAAACATCTCATCCCCTGTTTCGATACTTTTGGAGATGTAAATCCACCAAGCTCTCCCACTTATTCTTTGCCGATGATGTGCTGTTATTTTCTGAAGCAAGCCTTGCCTCGGTAGACTTGTTGAAAGCTGGCATAAATTCTTTCTCGAGTTGGAGCGGTTTGGAGCCGAACCTGACAAAAAGTGAGGTATATCTTTCCGGTGAATCGCCTACCTTGCGTAATGACATCGTCAATATGCTGGGATTCCAGGTTGGTACCCTCCCATTTCGGTATCTTGGAGTACCTGTGATTTCTTCTAGATTAGCAAAAGCGGATTGTGTGGCCCTGGTTAATGCAATTATAGCACGGGTCCAATCATGGACACACAGATTTTTGTCGTTTGCCGGTAGAATCCAGCTTATAAAGTCGGTTCTCCACTCCATTCAAGTGTATTGGGCAAGTGTATTCTTCTTGCCTTGTGCTGTATTAGATCGTATTGAAAGAATTTTTCGTCAATTTCTGTGGAAAGGACCTATGATGGGTACCGGGGGAGCTAAAGTCTCCTGGAGTGATGTGTGCTTACCGAGGGAGGAAGGTGGACTTGGGATCAGGTCTCTAAAGGAGAATAACATTGCTTCGATGCTCAAACACATTTGGATTCTCTTCTCGGATAAAGAATCCCTGTGGTGCAAGTGGATCCACTCCACCTTTTTAAATCGCAAGAACTTGTGGGTGGTCCCGATTCCGACTGTTTGCTCCTGGGCCTGGAGAAAGCTTCTCCGGCTGCGGGACTTCTATCAGCCGCATTTCAGATGGGATATTGGTAATGGTCGCTCTGTTTCTTTTTGGTTTGATCCGTGGCACTCTAATGGACCGCTCTATAAGATCTTCTCTAACCATGACATTTATCGTTCTGGTATTCCCCGGACTGCTTCTGTAGCTGAAGCCTTCTCGTCTCCTTTAGGATGGTACGTTGTTAATATTAATGCCGGTTGGTGGGATCCCCTTCCTACCTTCAACCATCGAGAAGACCGGTTCCAATGGATTGGCAACTCCTCTGGTCGTTACTCTACAGCCTCGGCATGGGATCTCCTCAGGCCCAGAGCAAATGTTGTTCCCTGGTCTTCTTTTGTTTGGAGTTCAGATATGCCTCCAAGATATCAATCCCATTTGTGGCTTATAACCCGCAACAGACTGCCGACCCAGGTCTTGCTCGCTTCCGTTGGTAGGCTTTCTTCTGTCACTTGTCCATTCTGTTCGAGTAGGCCGGACTCTGTGGATCATTTGTTTTTTGCCTGCCGCATCCCTGGTGATCTTGCTGACCATTGGGCGTCGAAGTTTAATATTACTTGGCAAAACAAACCGTGGCGTGAGAACTTGGAATGGGTGGCTGGTCGCTTCTCCACCAAAAGCTTCTATGATGTTATGGGCCGGTTTAGCTTTGGAGCTCTTTGCTATATCATCTGGAAGGAGCGTAACAATGTCATCTTCCGTGATCAAACTCTCTTTATCCCAGCGATGAAGATGCATCTCCAGAAGGCCTTCAAGGATAAATCGTCGACCCTGAAGAATATTGTCGATAACCCTAGGAATAGAAGACTGCAGCAGAGCTGGGGCTTGAGTCCGTCTATTTTTCAGTAATAGAGGGTCGCTAGTTCTAGTTTAGTCTTTTGTTTCTTAGTCTTTGTGCTTTGTTTTAGCCAGTTTTTTGACGCCTGGCACCCATTCACTCTCCCGCGACTCGTGTCCTCCTGAGTGTTTGTTTTGTTGGTGCCAAGCTTCTTGTGTATTTTGTGCAAAATCAATACTAATCTTACCTTTACCAAAAAAAAAACAACTGCGAAAGCATTTGCCAAGGATGTTTCATTAATCAGAACGAAAGTTGGGGGCTCGAGACGATCGAATACCGTCCTAGTCTCAACCATAAGCGATGCCGACTAGGGATCGGCGGATGTTGCTTTTAGGACTCCGCCGGCACCTTATGAAATCAAAGTTTTGGAGTTCGGGAAGTATGGTCGCAAGGCTGAAACTTAAAGGGTGCGGAAGGGCACCACCGGGAGTGGAGCTGCGGCTTAATTTGACTCAACACGGAAACTTACGAGGTCGGACATAGTAAGGATTGACGGGTGAGAGCTCTTTCTTGATTCTATGGGTGGTGGTGCATGGCCGTTCTTAGTTGGTGGAGCGATTTGTCAGGTTAATTCCGAAAACGAACGAGACCACAGCCTGCTAACTAGCTATGTGGATGTACATCTCCACGGCCAGCTTCTTAGAGGGACTATGGCCGCTTAGGCCAAGGAAGTTTGAGGCAATAACAGTGCGTGATGCCCTTAGATGTTATTACAGGCATACGCGCATTACAGCGATGTATTCAGCGAGTCTATAGCCTTGTGGCAGGGCACAGGTAATCTTTGAAATTTCATCGTGATGAGATGAATCATTGCAATTGTTGGTCTTGGCGAGGAATTCCTAGTAAAGCGAGTCATCAGCTCGCGTTGACTCGTCCACGCCCTTTGTACACACACGCCCGTCGCTCCCTCTGCAAGTTAGATATGGTCCGGTGAAGTGTTCGGATCGCGGCGTGGGCGGTTCGCCGCCCGATGGCGTGCGAAAGTCACTTGAACCTTATCATTTAGAGAAGGAGAAGTCGTAACAAGGTTTCCGTAGGTGAACCTGCGGAAGGATCATTGTCGAATCCTGCCCAGCAGAATGACCAGAGAACCGGTAACAAACTCAATGGGGACGGCGGGCTCAGCCCGACGTCCCTCTCGACGCCGAGGATCGGGGCTCGGGCACCTCCGGGCGCTCGGCCTTTGTCCTCGGCATCACAACGAACCCCGGCGCGGAATGCGCCAAGGAACTTTAACAAGAGTGCGATGCTCCCGCCGCCCCATACACGGTGCGCGCGCGGGATGCCATGCAATCTCATATTACTCATAACGACTCTCGGCAACGGATATCTCGGCTCCGAGTGTGGTGACTTGTGCTCGGCCTACTTGCCATGACTTGAGAATGCTTTACATATGTCCCCTCGTGACAAGGCCAACGTGCCGTGGCTTTTGTGCAAATGACCACCGGTGAAATGCCGATCGATCCCCGCACCGTGTGCATCGATCCTTCAATCCTCGGGCCTTCCCCTCACCATGCAAATCGATCGTGAAATTCTTCACCTGGTCCGGGACGAACTAGCTGCCGGGAAAATTTGTTGGTAAGTTGTTTTTTTTTTTCGGTGAAAAGTAAAAAATGGCACCAAAAATTTTGGTAAGTTGTTCGTCTTTCATAAATCCAAGAATCTCACCTCTGAAATTCTAGTCGAGCCTCGTGATCGATCGTGGTAGAGGACCTTGGATCGTGCGGATCGATCCATGCGCCGTGCGGATCCATCTCGGTCGACCCATCACCGGGATCGATCGTGGATCGATCCCGGTCGAAGGCCTTGGCCATGTGGATGGCTTAATCTTTGAGACAAGCATGTGACTACCGTGTGGTCGGGCACGATCGATCTTGGTCGAGCAGGGATCGGTCATGGTCGGGGGCCTCGGCCGTGGGGATCGATCGTGGATCGACCCTTGCACCGTGCGGATCGATCGTGGGTCGATCCCCGGTCGTGCGGCATCGGTCCCTACACCGTGCGGATCGGTCCCTGCACCGTGCGGATCGATCCGGTCGAGCGTGATCGGTCCTGGTCGAGGGCCTCGGCCGTGCGGATCGAGCGGGATCGATCGTGGTCGAGGGCCTCGGTCGTGGATCGACCCGCACCGTGCGGATCGATCGTGGGTCGATCTCCGGTCGTGCGGGATCGGTCGCACCGTATCGATCGGTCGGATCGGTCTGGTCGAGGGCCTCGGCCGTGCGGATCGAGCGGGATCGATCGTGGTCGAGGGCCTCGGTCGTGTGGATCGACCTTGCACCGTGCGGATCGATCCGGTCGTGCGGGATCGGTCCTGCGGATCGATCCCGGTCGAGCGGGATCAGTCCTGCACCGTGCGGATCGATCCTGGTCGGGCGTGATCGGTCCCGGTCGAGGGCCTGGTCGTGTGGATCGACCCATGCACCATGCGGATCGATCATGGATCGATCCCGGTCGAGAGGATCGATCGGTCGAGGGCCTCGGTCGTGTGGATTGGTCCACGCACCGCGCGGATCGATCATGGATCGATCCCGGTCGAGAGCCTGGCCGTGCGGATCGATCATGGATCGATCGTGGTCGAGAGCCTCGGCCGTGTGGATCGTCCACGCACCGTGCGGATCGATCATGGATCGATCCCGGTCGAGCGGATCGATCGTGGTCGAGGGCCTCGGTCGTGTCGATCCATGCACCGTGCGGATCGATCATGGATCGATCATGGATCGATCCCGAGCGGGATCGATCGTGGTCGAGGCCTCGGCCGTGGATCGATCATGGATCGATCCCGGTCGAGCGGATCGATCGTGGTCGAGGGCCTCGGCCGTGTGGATCGATCCATGCACCGCGGATCGATCATGGATCGATCCCGGTCGAGCGGGATCGATCGTGGCCCGCCTCGCCGTGTGGATCGGTCCCGGTCGAGCGTGGGTCGATCCCGCACCATGCGGATCGATCGTGGATCGATCCCGCCGACCGGGATCGATCGGGCCGACCGCCTCGGCCGTGGATCGATCCGATCGGTGCATGGATGATCATGGATCGGTCCCGGCGAGCGGGATCGATCCTCACGCGGATCGATCGTGGATCGATCCGCCGACCGGATCGACGGCCGACCGACCACGGTCCGCTTGCAACTTCACCGATCATTTCTTGTCCGATTGAATCCATTCTTCTTCCTAAATTTTGTTTGTGTCATAAAATAGCCTCCCAATGGTTTTCCCACGTCCCAAATATTTTTTCTAATTTTCCGGATTTTCTCAATTTTTTAAATACCAAAAATAAAAAATATTTCCGGTCGTCAAAATTTTTTCTGAACTTTTCCATAATTTAGATCACATTTTTCTAAGCATCTCTGCAAAAAATCTCATCAAAATTCAATTTCTACAATTTTTTAGAGGGGTGGTGCCTACTAAAACATGGTGAATGTCTACTCCTGCTGGGGGCAAAAATGCTCCTAAGGCTCTTTAGGGGGGTAGGGGTGCTCAGAGGCCACGGGCAGTTTTCGGGCGATCGTTGCGCGATGCATGAGTCATGTCACGGGCACAGAAATGAGTCCGGAATGAGTCATAACAACGCTCAATGATCCCCGAAATAGGTTCCGATCGATCGAAAAGAGCGCCCCTAGACAAAGATGGATGCATCGCGTGGCTCCCCTCACGCAGGCATCATGGTCGAAAGCGATAATGCTGAGTTGCCGCCATAGAGGGGAGAATCGATGACCGAAGTTATCAGAATGACGACCATGAGTCCCTTTCAGAAGACGCAGATTGCGGTTTCGCATGAATAATGAACGGCGCCACGCTGGCCAGATTTCCATCCACGACCAACAAGACATTGGTGTTCTCGCCTAGCTAAGTAAGCGGATGCTAATTCGATGACTCGCGGTGATTCTCGAGCCCCGCCGAGGAGCTACTGATGAGTCGCTGTGTAATGCCTACACGCGATGGCGAGAGACGATAAGAATGTGTGCGTAGGCAGGCTCCGTGCTGGTGCATCGAACTGCTTCCCTCACTTTCGATCAGTTGTTGCTCCGCGAGCTAAACGTCAGATGCGAGATGTGGGTTCCTGTGTTGCATACCTATTGTGACGGAAATGTGTGCCTTCGGTAGTCCCTTCCATCACGACGTCCTCTTGGATGCTCGGTTTGACCGGATAGTGGGGCTCGTGTTCCACGAACGCCGCCTCATTCGATCGTCGGACGGACCACGTGCCTACTCGTTCTCTCGGATGCGAACTCTCGTAATGGGAGTGGGGTCATTGGCCCTTGTTCCCTATTCGTTGCTTTATCGCTTCACCGAATGACGATCTTGCCTTGTCTTGATCGCGCGGCCCGGGCATCGCGGCGGATCATGCTCGGCGACGCCGTGAAGGAATGCTACCCGGTTGATCCCGCCAGTAGTCATATGCTTGTCTCAAAGATTAAGCCATGCATGTGTAAGTATGAACTAATTCAGATCGAAACTGCGAATGGCTCATTAAATCGCTTATAGTTTGTTTGATGGTATTTGCTACTCTGATAACCGTAGTAATTCTAGAGCTAATACGTGCAACAAACCCCGACTTTTGGAAGGGATGCATTTATTAGATAAAGGTCGACGCGGCTTTGCCTTGCTCGATGATTCATGATAACTTGACGGATCGCACGGCCATCGTGCGGCGACGCATCATTCAAATTTCTGCCCTATCAACTTTCGATGGTAGGATAGTGGCCTACTATGGTGGTGACGGTGACGGAGAATTAGGGTTCGA
>JAOPUP010000778.1:0-14704 GCA_026873135.1 Eucalyptus urophylla | reverse complement strand
CCTAAATAGTAAATCTAACCGAAATAATACTTTTGGTGTCCACTTATCCATGCTGTTTCTCCCACCCAAGGTCGATAGTGAAAATGCCGAAAAGGAATTTTTTTGTGGAAAACAAGGGAATTTTCTATGCCGACTCTCCGTTTCCTGAATTCAACTGACTTTTAGGGTATGGCGATCTCCTATATAGTAAATCTAACCGAAATAGTACTTTTGGAGTCCACTTATCCGTGTCGTTTCTCCCCCCCATGGTCGATAGTGAAAATGCCGAAAATGAATTGTTTATGGAACAGTAGGGAATTTTCTCTGCCATGTCTCTGTTTCCAGAATTCAGCTGACTTTCAGGGTATCGGGATCTCCAAAATATCAAATATGACCGAAATAATGCTTTTGGTGTCCACATATCCATGCCGTTTCTCCCACCCAAGGTCGATAGTGAAAATGCCGAAAAGGAATTTTTTTATGGAAAACAAGGGAATTTTCTATGCCGACTCTCCGTTTCCTGAATTCAACTGACTTTTAGGGTATCACGATCTCCTATATAGTAAATCTAACCGAAATAATTCCTTTTGAGTCCACTTATCCATGCCGTTTCTCCCACCCAAGGTCGACAGTGAAAATACCGAAAAGGAATTTTTTTATGGAAAACAAGGGAATTTTCTGTGCCGACTCTCTGTTTCCTGAATTCAACTGACTTTTAGGGTCTCGCGATCTCCTAAATAGTAAATCTGACCGAAATAATACTTTTGGAGTCCACTTATCCGTGTCGTTTCTCCCACCCATGGTCAATAGTGAAAATGCCGAAAATGAATTGTTTATGGAACAGGAGGGAATTTTCTGTGCCATGTCTCTGTTTCCAGAATTCAGCCGACTTTCAGGGTATCGAGATCTCCAAAATATCAAATATGACCGAAATAATGCTTTTGGTGTCCACATATGCATGCCGTTCCCCCCTCCCAAGGTCGATAGTGAAAATACCGAAAAGGAATTTTTTTGTGGAAAACAAGGGAATTTTCTATGCCGACTCTCCGTTTCCTGAATTCAACTGACTTTTAGGGTATCGCGATCTCCTAAATAATAAATCTAACCGAAATAATACTTTTTGAGTCCACTTATCCATGCCGTTTCTCCCACCCAAGGTCGATAGTGAAAATACCGAAAAGGAATTTTTTTATGGAAAACAAGGGAATTTTCTGTGCCGACTCTCTGTTTTCTGAATTCAACTGACTTTTAGGGTCTCGCGACTCCTAAATAGTAAATCTAACCGAAATAATACTTTTGGAGTCCACTTATCCATGCTGTTTCTCCCACCCAAGGTCGATAGTGAAAATACCGAAAAGGAATTTTTTTGTGGAAAACAAGGGAATTTTCTATGCCGACTCACCGTTTCCTGAATTCAACTGACTTTTAGGGTATGGCGATCTCCTTTATAGTAAATCCAACCGAAATAATACTTTTGGAGTCCACTTATCCGTGTCGTTACTCCCACCCATGGTCGATAGTGAAAATGCCGAAAATGAATTCTTTATGGAACAGTAGGGAATTTTCTCTGCCATGTCTCTGTTTCCAGAATTCAGCTGACTTTCAGGGTATCGGGATCTCCAAAATATCAAATATGACCGAAATAATGCTTTTGGTGTCCACATATCCATGCCGTTTCTCCCACCCAAGGTCGATAGTGAAAATACCGAAAAGGAATTTTTTTGTGGAAAACAAGGGAATTTTCTATGCCGACTCTCCGTTTCCTGAATTCAACTGACTTTTAGGGTATCACGATCTCCTATATAGTAAATCTAATCGAAATAATACTTTTTTAGTCCACTTATCCATGCCGTTTCTCCCACCCAAGGTCGACAGTGAAAATACCGAAAATGAATTTTTTTATGGAAAACAAGGGAATTTTCTGTGCCGACTCTTTGTTTCCTGAATTCAACTGACTTTTAGGGTCTCACGATCTCCTATATAGTAAATCTAACCGAAATAATACTTTTGGAGTCCACTTATCCGTGTCGTTTCCCCCACCGATGGTCGATAGTGAAAATGCCGAAAATGAATTGTTTATGGAACAGCAGGGAATTTTCTGTGCCATGTCTCTGTTTCCAGAATTCAGCCGACTTTCAGGGTATCGAGATCTCCAAAATATCAAATATGACCGAAATAATGCTTTTGGTGTCCACATATCCATGCCGTTCCCCCCTCCCAAGGTCGACAGTGAAAATACCGAAAATGAATTTTTTTATGGAAAACAAGGGAATTTTCTGTGCCGACTCTCCATTTCCTGAATTCAAGTGACTTTTAGGGTACCGCGATCTCCTAAAATAATAAATCTAACCGAAATAATACTTTTTGAGTCCACTTATCCATGCCGTTTCTCCCACCCAAGGTCGACAGTGAAAATACCGAAAATGAATTTTTTTATGGAAAACAAGGGAATTTTCTGTGCCGACTCTCTGTTTCCTGAATTCAACTGACTTTTAGGGTCTCGCGATCTCCTATATAGTAAATCTAACCGAAATAATACTTTTGGAGTCCACTTATCCGTGTCGTTTCTCCCACCGATGGTCGATAGTGAAAATGGCTTAAAATGAATTGTTTATGGAACAAGAGGGAAATTCTTTTCGTGCCATGTCTCTATTTCCGTAATTCAGCTGACTTCGGTGGTATCGATCTCCAAAATACGTAGTGACTGAAATAATGCTTTTGGTGTCTCGCAGACCCATGCCGCTCCACCCAGTCAATAGTGAAAAATACCGAAAAGGAATTTTTTTATGGAAAACAAGGGAATTTTCTCGTGGCCGACTCTCCGTTTGCCCCGACCAAGTGACTTTTGGGTATCGTGATCTCCTAAATAATAAATCTAACCGAAATAATACTTTTTGAGTCCACTTATCCATGCTGCTTTCTCCCACCTAAGGTCGATAGTGAAAATACCGAAAAGGAATTTTTTTATGGAAAACAAGGGAATTTTCTGTGCCGGCTCTCTGTTTCCTGAATTCAACTGACTTTTAGGGTCTCGCGATCTCGTAAATAGTAAATCTAACCGAAATAATACTTTTGGACTCCACTTATCCATGCTGTTTCTCCCAGCCAAGGTCGATAGTGAAAATACCGAAAAGGAATTTTTTTGTGGAAAACAAGGGAATTTTCTATGCCGACTCTCCGTTTCCGAAATTCAACTGACTTTTAGGGTATCGCGATCTCCTTTATAGTAAATCTAACCGAAATAATACTTTTGGAGTCCACTTATCCGTGTCGTTTCTCCCACCCATGGTCGATAGTGAAAATGCCAAAAATGAGTTGTTTATGGAACAGGAGGGAATTTTCTGTGCCATGTCTCTGTTTCCAGAATTCAGCTGACTTTCAGGGTGTCGGGATCTCCAAAATATCAAATATGACCGAAATAATGCTTTTGGTGTCCACATATCCATGCCGTTCCCCCCTCCCAAGGTCGACAGTGAAAATACCGAAAAGGAATTTTTTTATGGAAAACAAGGGAATTTTCTGTGCCGACTCTCCGTTTCCTGAATTCAAGTGACTTTTAGGGTACCGCGATCTCCTAAATACAACTAACTGAAAGCCAACACTTTTGAGTCCACTGATTCATGCCGCTTCTCCTACCTAAGGTCGAGCAGTGAAAATAAAAGGAATTTTTTATGGAAAATACAAATTTTCCGTGTCGACTGCTTCCCTAATTCAACTGACTTTAGGTCTCTGATCTCAAATAGTACCCAACTGAATACTTCTTGGTGTCCACTTATCCATGCTGCTTCTCCCACCCAAGGTCGATAGTGAAAAATGCCGGAAAGGAATTTTTTTGTGGAAAACAAGGGAATTTTCATGCCGATCTCCGCTTCCTGAATTCAACTGACTTTTTAGGTATCGCCATCTCCTATATAGTAAATCTAACCGAAATAATTCCTTTTGAGTCCACTTATCCATGCCGTTTCTCCCACCCAAGGTCGGTCAAAGAAAATAATAAAAGTGAAATTTTATGGAAAATGGCAATTCTTGTGCCACTGCTTTCCCACTCCAATCACTTTTAGGGTCTCGCGATCTCCTAAATAGTAAATCTAACCGAAATAATACTTTTGGAGTCTACTTATCCGTGTCGTTTCTCCCACCGATGGTCGATAGTGAAAATGGCGAAAATGAATTGTTTATGCAACAGTAGGAAATTTTCTGTGCCATGTCTCTATTTCCAGAATTCAGCTGACTTTCAGGGTATCGGGATCTCCAAAATATCAAATATGACCGAAATAATGCTTTTGGTGTCCACATATCCATGCCGTTTCTCCCACCCAAGGTCAATAGTGAAAATACCGAAAAGGAATTTTTTTATGGAAAACAAGGGAATTTTCTGTGCTGACTCTCCGTTTCCTGAATTCAAGTGACTTTTAGGGTATCGTGATCTCCTAAATAATAAATCTAACCGAAATAATAATTTTTGAGTCCACTTATCCATGCCGTTTCTCCCACCCAAGGTCGATAGTGAAAATACCGAAAAGGAATTTTTTTATGGAAAACAAGGGAATTTTCTGTGCCGGCTCTCTGTTTCCTGAATTCAACTGACTTTTAGGGTCTCGCGATCTCGTAAATAGTAAATCTAACCGAAATAATACTTTTGGACTCCACTTATCCATGCTGTTTCTCCCAGCCAAGGTCGATAGTGAAAATACCGAAAAGGAATTTTTTTGTGGAAAACAAGGGAATTTTCTATGCCGACTCTCCGTTTCCGAAATTCAACTGACTTTTAGGGTATCGCGATCTCCTTTATAGTAAATCTAACCGAAATAATACTTTTGGAGTCCACTTATCCGTGTCGTTTCTCCCACCCATGGTCGATAGTGAAAATGCCGAAAATGAATTGTTTATGGAACAGTAGGGAATTTTCTGTGCCATGTCTCTATTTCCAGAATTCAGCTGACTTTCAGGGTATCGGGATCTCCAAAATATCAAATATGACGGAAATAATGCTTTTGGTGTCCACATATCCATGCCGTTCCCCCCTCCCAAGGTCGACAGTGAAAATACCGAAAAGGAATTTTTTTATGGAAAACAAGGGAATTCTCTGTGCCGACTCTCCGTTTCCTGAATTCAAGTGACTTTTAGGTTATCGCGATCTCCTAAATAATAAATCTAACCGAAATAATACTTCTTGAGTCGACTTATCCATGCCGTTTCTCCCACCCAAGGTCGATAGTGAAAATACCGAAAAGGAATTTTTTTATGGAAAACAACGGAATTTTCTGTGCCGACTCTCTGTTTCCTGAATTCAACTGACTTTTAGGGTCTCGCGATCTCCTAAATAGTAAATATAACCGAAATAATACTTTTGGAGTCCACTTATCCATGCTATTTCTCCCACCCAAGGTCGATAGTGAAAATACCGAAAAGCAATTTTTTTGTGGAAAACAAGGGAATTTTCTATGCCGACTCTCCGTTTCCTGAATTCAACTGACTTTTAGGGTATCACGATCTCCTATATAGTAAATCTAACCGAAATAATACTTTTTGAGTCCACTTATCCATGCCGTTTCTCCCACCCAAGGTCGACAGTGAAAATACCGAAAATGAATTTTTTTTTAGAAAACAAGGGAATTTTCTGTGCCGACTCTCTGTTTCCTGAATTCAACTGACTTTTAGGGTCTCGCGATCTCCTAAATAGTAAATCTAACCGAAATAATACTTTTGGAGTCCACTTATCCGTGTCGTTTCTCCCACCCATGGTCGATAGTGAAAATGCCGAAAATGAATTGTTTATGGAACAGTAGGGAATTTTCTGTGCCATGTCTCTATTTCCAGAATTCAGCTGACTTTCAGGGTATCGGGATCTCCAAAATATCAAATCTGACCGAAATAATGCTTTTGGTGTCCACATATCCATGCCGTTTCTCCCACCCAAGGTCGATAGTGAAAATACCGAAAAGGAATTTTTTTATGGAAAACAAGGGAATTTTCTGTGCCGACTCTCCGTTTCCTCAATTCAAGTGACTTTTAGGGTATCGCGATCTCCTGAGTAATAAATCTAACCGAAATAATACTTTTTGAGTCCACTTATCCATGCCGTTTCTCCCACCCAAGGTCGATAGTGAAAATTCCGAAAAGGAATTTTTTTATGGAAAACAAGAGAATTTTCTGTGCCGACTCTCTGTTTCCTGAATTCAACTGACTTTTAGGGTCTCGCGATCTCCTAAATAGTAAATATAACCGAAATAATACTTTTGGAGTCCACTTATCCATGCTGTTTCTCCCACCCAAGGTCGATAGTGAAAATACCGAAAAGGAATTTTTTTGTGGAAAACAAGGGAATTTTCTATGCCGACTCTCCATTTCCTGAATTCAACTCACTTTTAGGGTATCGCAATCTCCTTTATAGTAAATCTAACCGAAATAATACTTTTGGAGTCCACTTATCCGTGTCGTTTCTCCCACCCATGGTCGATAGTGAAAATGAGGAAAATGAATTGTTTATGGAACAGTAGGGAATTTTCTGTGCCATGTCTCTATTTCCAGAATTCAGCTGACTTTCAGGGTATCGGGATCTCCAAAATATCAAATATGGCCGAAATAATGCTTTTGGTGTCCACATATCCATGCCGTTTCTCCCACCCAAGGTCGATAGTGAAAATACAGAAAAGGAATTTTTTTATGGAAAACAAGGGAATTTTCTGTGCCGACTCTCCGTTTCCTGAATTCAAGTGACTTTTAGGGTATCGCGATCTCCTAAATAATAAATCTAACCGAAATAATACTTTTTGAGTCCACTTATCCATGCCGTTTCTCCCACCCAAGGTCGACAGTGAAAATACCGAAAAGGAATTTTTTTATGGAAAACAACGGAATTTTCTGTGCCGACTCTCTGTTTCCTGAATTCAACTGACTTTTAGGGTCTCACGATCTCCTAAATAGTAAATATAACCGAAATAATACTTTTGGAGTCCACTTATCCATGCTGTTTCTCCCACCCAAGGTCGATAGTGAAAATACCGAAAAGGAATTTTTTTGTGGAAAACAAGGGAATTTTCTACGCCGACTCTCCGTTTCCTGAATTCAACTAACTTTTAGGGTATCACGATCTCCTATATAGTAAATCTAACCGAAATAATACTTTTTGAGTCCACTTATCCATGTCGTTTCTCCCACCCAAGGTCGATAGTGAAAATTCCGAGAAGGAATTTTTTTATGGAAAACAAGAGAATTTTCTGTGCCGACTCTCTGTTTCCTGAATTCAACTGACTTTTAGGGTCTCGCGATCTCCTAAATAGTAAATATAACCGAAATAATACTTTTGGAGTCCACTTATCCATGCTGTTTCTCCCACCCAAGGTCGATAGTGAAAATACCGAAAAGGAATTTTTTTGTGGAAAACAAGGGAATTTTCTACGCCGACTCTCCGTTTCCTGAATTCAACTAACTTTTAGGGTATCACGATCTCCTATATAGTAAATCTAACCGAAATAATACTTTTTGAGTCCACTTATCCATGTCGTTTCTCCCACCCAAGGTCGATAGTGAAAATTCCGAGAAGGAATTTTTTTATGGAAAACAAGAGAATTTTCTGTGCCGACTCTCTGTTTCCTGAATTCAACTGACTTTTAGGGTCTCGCGATCTCCTAAATAGTAAATATAACCGAAATAATACTTTTGGAGTCCACTTATCCATGCTGTTTCTCCCACCCAAGGTCGATAGTGAAAATACCGAAAAGGAATTTTTTTTGTGGAAAACAAGGGAATTTTCTATGCCGACTCTCCATTTCCTGAATTCAACTCACTTTTAGGGTATCGCAATCTCCTTTATAGTAAATCTAACCGAAATAATACTTTTGGAGTCCACTTATCCGTGTCGTTTCTCCCACCCATGGTCGATAGTGAAAATGAGGAAAATGAATTGTTTATGGAACAGTAGGGAATTTTCTGTGCCATGTCTCTATTTCCAGAATTCAGCTGACTTTCAGGGTATCGGGATCTCCAAAATATCAAATATGGCCGAAATAATGCTTTTGGTGTCCACATATCCATGCCGTTTCTCCCACCCAAGGTCGATAGTGAAAATACCGAAAAGGAATTTTTTTATGGAAACAAGGGAATATTTTCTCGTGTCACTCTCTGCTTTCTCTCGACTCCAACTGACTTTAGGGTCTCGCGATCTCCTAAATAGTAAATCTAACTGAAATAAAACTTTTGGAGTCCACTTATCCATGCTGTTTCTCCCACCCAAGGTCGATAGTGAAAATACCGAAAAGGAATTTTTTTGTGGAAAACAAGGGAATTTTCTATGCCGACTCTCCGTTTCCTGAATTCAACTGACTTTTAGGGTATCGCGATCTCCTTTATAGTAAATCTAACCGAAATAATACTTTTGGAGTCCACTTATCCGTGTCGTTTCTCCCACCCATGGTCGATAGTGAAAATGCCGAAAATGAATTGTTTATGGAACAGTAGGGAATTTTCTGTGCCATGTCTCTATTTCCAGAATTCAGCTGACTTTCAGGGTATCGGGATCTCCAAAATATCAAATATGACCGAAATAATGCTTTTGGTGTCCACATATCCATGCCGTTCCCCCCTCCCAAGGTCGACAGTGAAAATACCGAAAAGGAATTTTTTTATGGAAAACAAGGGAATTTTCTGTGCCGACTCTCCGTTTCCTGAATTCAAGTGACTTTTAGGTTATCGCGATCTCCTAAATAATAAATCTAACCGAAATAATACTTTTTGAGTCCACTTATCCATGCCGTTTCTCCCACCCAAGGTCGATAGTGAAAATACCGAAAAGGAATTTCTTTGTGGAAAACAAGGGAATTTTCTGTGCCGACTCTCTGTTTCCTGAATTCAACTGACTTTTAGGGTCTCGTGATCTCCTAAATAGTAAATCTAACCGAAATAACACTTTTGGAGTCCACTTATCCATGCTGTTTCTCCCACCCAAGGTCGATAGTGAAAATACCAAAATGGAATTTTTTTAAGGAAAACAAGGGAATTTTCTGTGCCGACTCTCTGTTTCCTGAATTCAACTGACTTTTAGGGTCTCGCGATCTCCTAAATAGTAAATCTAACCGAAATAATACTTTTGGAGTCCACTTATCCATGCTGTTTCTCCCACCCAAGGTCGATAGTGAAAATACCGAAAAGTAATTTTTTTGTGGAAAACAAGGGAATTTTCTATGCCGACTCTCCGTTTCCTGAATTCAACTGACTTTTAGGGTATCGCGATCTCCTTTATAGTAAATCTAACCGAAATAATACTTTTGGAGTCCACTTATCCGTGTCGTTTCTCCCACCCATGGTCGATAGTGAAAATGACGAAAATGAATTGTTTATGGAACAGCAGGGAATTTTCTGTGCCATGTCTCTGTTTCCAGAATTCAGCCGACTTTCAGGGTATCGAGATCTCCAAAATATCAAATATGACCGAAATAATGCTTTTGGTGTCCACATATCCGTGCCGTTCCCCCCTCCCAAGGTCGACAGTGAAAATATCGAAATGGAATTTTTTTATGGAAAACAAGGGAATATTCTGTGCCGACTATCCATTTCCTGAATTCAATTGACTTTTAGGGTATCGCGATCTCCTAAATAATAAATCTAACCGAAATAATACTTTTTGAGTCCACTTATCCATGCCGTTTCTCCCACCCAAGGTCGACAGTGAAAATACCGAAAAGGAATTTTTTTATGGAAAACAAGGGAATTTTCTATGCCGACTCTCTGTTTCCTGAATTCAACTGACTTTTAGGGTCTCGCGATCTCCTAAATAGTAAATCTAACCGAAATAATACTTTTGTAGTCCACTTATCCGTGTCGTTTCTCCCACCCATGGTCGATAGTGAAAATGCCGAAAATGAATTGTTTATGGAACAGTAGGGAATTTTCTGTGCCATGTCTCTATTTCTAGAATTCAGCGGACTTTCAGGGTATCGGGATCTCCAAAATATCAAATATGACCGAAATAATGCTTTTGGTGTCCACATATCCATGCCGTTTCTCCCACCCAACGTCGATAGTGAAAATACCGAAAAGGAATTTTTTTATGGAAAACAAGGGAATTTTCTGTGCCGACTCTCCGTTTCCTGAATTCAAGTGACTTTTAGGGTATCGCGATCTCCTAAATAATAAATCTAACCGAAATAATACTTTTTGAGTCCACTTATCCATGCTGTTTCTCCCACCCAAGGTCGATAGTGAAAATACCGAAAAGGAATTTTTTTGTGGAAAACAAGGGAATTTTCTATGCCGACTCTCCGTTTCCTGAATTCAACTGACTTTTAGGGTATCGCGATCTCCTTTATAGTAAATCAAACCAAAATAATACTTTTGGAGTCCACTTATCCGTGTCGTTTCTCCCACCCATGGTCGATAGTGAAAATGCCGAAAATGAATTGTTTATGGAACAGCAGGGAATTTTCTGTGCCATGTCTCTGTTTCCAGAATTCAGCCGACTTTCAGGGTATCGAGATCTCCAAAATATCAAATATGACCGAAATAATGCTTTTCGTGTCCACATATCCATGCCGTTCCCCCCTCCCAAGGTCGACAGTGAAAATACCGAAAAGGAATTTTTTTATGGAAAGCAAGGGAATTTTCTGTGCCGACTCTCCGTTTCCTGAATTCAAGTGACTTTTAGGGTATCGCGACCTCCTAAATAATAAATCTAACCGAAATAATACTTTTTGAGTCCACTTATCCATGCCGTTTCTCCCACCCAAGGTCGATAGTGAAAATACCGAAAAGGAATTGTTTATGGAAAACAAGGGAATTTTCTGTGCCGACTCTCTGTTTCCTGAATTCAACTGACTTTTAGGGTCTCGCGATCTAGTAAATAGTAAACCTAACCGAAATAATACTTTTGGAGTCCACTTATCCATGCTGTTTCTCCCACCCAAGGTCGATAGTGACAATACCGAAAAGGAATTTTTTTGTGGAAAACAAGGGAATTTTCTATGCCGACTCTCCGTTTCCGGAATTCAACTGACTTTTAGGGTATCGCGATCTCCTTTATAGTAAAACTAACCGAAATAATACTTTTGGAGTCCACTTATCCGTGTCGTTTCTCCCACCCATGGTCGATAGTGAAAATGCCGAAAATGAATTGTTTATGGAACAGGAGGGAATTTTCTGTGCCATGTCTCTGTTTCCAGAATTCAGCTGACTTTCAGGGTGTCGGGATCTCCAAAATATCAAATATGACCGAAATAATGCTTTTGGTGTCCACATATCCATGCCGTTCCCCCCTCCCAAGGTCGACAGTGAAAATACCGAAAAGGAATTTTTTTATTGAAAACAAGGGAATTTTCTGTGCCGACTCTCCGTTTCCTGAATTCAAGTGACTTTTAGGGTACCGCGATCTCCTAAATAATAAATCTAACCGAAATAATACTTTTTGAGTCCACTTATCCATGCCGTTTCTCCCACCCAAGGTCGATAGTGAAAATACCGAAAAGGAATTTTTTTATGGAAAACAAGGGAATTTTCTGTACCGACTCTATGTTTCCGGAATTCAACTGACTTTTAGGGTCTCGCGATCTCCTAAATAGTAAATCTAGCCGAAATAATACTTTTGGAGTCCACTTATCCATGCTGGTTCTCCCACCCAAGGTCGATAGTGAAATTACCGAAAAGGAATTTTTTTGTGGAAAACAAGGGAATTTTCTATGCCGACTCTCCGTTTCCTGAATTCAACTGACTTTTAGGGTATCGCGATCTCCTTTATAGTAAATCTAACCGAAATAATACTTTTGGAGTCCACTTATCCGTGTCGTTCTCCCACCCATGGTCGATAGTGAAAATGCCGAAAATGAATTGTTTATGGAACAGTAGGGAATTTTCTGTGCCATGTCTCTGTTTCCAGAATTCAGCTGACTTTCAGGGTATCGGGATCTCCAAAATATCAAATATGACCGAAATAATGCTTTTGGTGTCCACATATCCATGCCGTTCCCCCCTCCCAAGGTCGACAGTGAAAATACCGAAAATGAATTTTTTTATGGAAAACGAGGGAATTTTCTGTGCCGACTCTCCGTTTCCTGAATTCAAGTGACTTTTAGGGTCTCGCGATCTCCTAAATAATAAATCTAACCGAAATAATACTTTTTGAGTCCTTATCCATGCCGTTTCTCCTGAGGTCGATGGTGAAAATACGAAAGAGGTACATGGAAAACAAGGGAATTTTCTGTGTGCCGACTCTATGTTTAGAATTCAGCGACTTTTAGGAGGGTCTGCGATCTCCTAAATAGTAAATCTAACCGAAATAATACTTTTTGAGTCCACTTATCCATGCTGGTTTCTCCCACCCAAGGTCGATAGTGAAAATACCGAAAAGGAATTTTTTTGTGGAAAACAAAAGAATTTTCTATGCCGACTCTCCGTTTCCTGAATTCAACTGACTTTTAGGGTATCGCGATCTCCTTTATAGTAAATCTAACCGAAATAATACTTTTGGAGTCCACTTATCCATGCTGTTTCTCCCACCCAAGGTCGATAGTGAAAATGCCAAAAAGGAATTTTTTTGTGGAAAACAAGGGAATTTTCTATGCCGACTCTCCGTTTCCTGAATTCAACTGACTTTTAGGGTATCACGATCTCCTATCTAGTAAATCTAACCGAAATAGTACTTTTGGAGTCCACTTATCCATGTCGTTTCTCCCCCCCATGGTCGATAGTGAAAATGCCGAAAATGAATTGTTTATGGAACAGTAGGGAATTTTCTGTGCCATGTCTCTGTTTCCAGAATTCAGCTGACTTTCAGGGTATCGGGATCTCCAAAATATCAAATATGACCGAAATAATGCTTTTGGTGTCCACATATCCATGCCGTTACCCCCTCCCAAGGTCGACAGTGAAAATACCGAAAAGGAATTTTTTTATGGAAAACAAGGGAATTTTCTGTGCCGACTCTCCGTTTCCTGAATTCAAGTGACTTTTAGGGTATCGCGATCTCCTAAATAATAAATCTATCCGAAATAATACTTTTTGAGTCCACTTATCCATGCCGTTTCTCCCACCCAAGGTCGATAGTGAAAATACCGAAAAGGAATTTTTTTATGAAAAACAAGGGAATTTTCTGTGCCGACTCTCTGTTTCCTGAATTCAACTGACTTTTAGCGTCTCGCGATCTCCTAAATAGTAAATCTAACCGAAATAATACTTTTGGAGTCCACTTATCCATGCTGTTTCTCCCACCCAAGGTCGATAGTGAAAATACCGAAAAGGAATTTTTTTGTGGAAACAAGGGAATTTTCTATGCCGACTCTCCGTTTCCGAAATTCAACTGACTTTTAGGGTATCGCGATCTCCTTTATAGTAAATCTAACCGAAATAATACTTTTGGAGTCCACTTATCCGTGTCGTTTCTCCCACCCATGGTCGATAGTGAAAATGCCGAAAATGAATTGTTTATGGAACAAGAGGGACTTTCTCGTATATGTCTTCGCTTCAGAATTCAGCCGATTTGCATCGATCTCCAAAATATCAAATATGACCGAAATAATGCTTTTGGTGTCCACATATCCATGCCGTCTCTCCCAAGGTCGACAAAGTGAAAATAGCACTGGTGCTGGGAATTCTTTTTTTTATGGAAAACAAGGGAATTTTCCGTGCCGACTCTCCGTTTCTCGAATCTGCGACTTTTAGGTCTCGATCTCCTAAATAGTAAATCTAACCGAAATAATACTTTTGGAGTCCACTTATCCATGCTGTTTCTCCCACCCAAGGTCGATAGTGAAAATACCAAAAAGGAATTTTTTTGTGGAAAACAAGGGAATTTTCTATGCCGACTCTCCGTTTCCGAAATTCAACTGACTTTTAGGGTATCGCGATCTCCTTTATAGTAAATCTAACCGAAATAATACTTTTGGAGTCCACTTATCCGTGTCGTTTCTCCCACCCATGGTCGATAGTGAAAATGCCGAAAATGAATTATTTATGGAACAGCAGGGAATTTTCTGTGCCATGTCTCTGTTTCCAGAATTCAGCCGACTTTCAGGGTATCGGGATCTCCAAAATATCAAATATGACCGAAATAATGCTTTTGGTGTCCACATATCCATGCCGTTCCCCCCTCCCAAGGTCGACAGTGAAAATACCGAAAAGGAATTTTTTTATGGAAAACAAGGGAATTTTCTGTGCCGACTCTCCGTTTCCTGAATTCAAGTGACTTTTAGGGTCTCGCGATCTCCTAAATAGTAAATCTAACCGAAATAATACTTTTGGAGTCCACTTATCCATGCTGTTTCTCCCACCCAAGGTCGATAGTGAAAATGCCAAAAAGGAATTTTTTTGTGGAAACAAGGGAATTTTCTATGCCGACTCTCCGTTTCCGAAATTCAACTGACTTTTAGGGTATCGCGATCTCCTTTATAGTAAATCTAACCGAAATAGTACTATTGGAGTCCACTTATCCGTGTCGTTTCTCCCCCCCATGGTCGATAGTGAAAATGCCGAAAATGAATTGTTTATGGAACAGTAGGGAATTTTCTGTGCCATGTCTCTGTTTCCAGGATTCAGCTGACTTTCAGGGTATCGGGATCTCCAAAATATCAAATATGACCGAAATAATGCTTTTGGTGTCCACATATCCATGCCGTTCCCCCCTCCCAAGGTCGACAGTGAAAATACCGAAAAGGAATTTTTTTATGGAAAACAAGGGAATTTTCTATGCCGACTCTCCGTTTCCCGAATTCAAGTGACTTTTAGGGTATCGCGATCTCCT
>JAOPUP010000776.1:0-17519 GCA_026873135.1 Eucalyptus urophylla | reverse complement strand
GACCTTGGGTGGGAGAAACGGCAGGGATAAGTGGACTCAAAAAGTATTATTTCGGTTAGATTTATTATTTAGGAGATCGCGATACCCTAAAAGTCACTTGAATTTGGGAAACGGAGAGTCGGCATAGAAAATTCCCTTGTTTTCCATAAAAAAATTCCTTTTCGGTATTTTCACTGTCGACCTTGGGAGGGGGGAACGGCATGGATATGTGGACACCAAAAGCATTATTTCGGTCATAGTTGATATTTTGGAGATCCCGATACCCTGAAAGTCAGCTGAATTCTGGAAATAGAGACATGGCACAGAAAATTCCCTACTGTTCCATAAACAATTCATTTTCCTCATTTTCACTATCGACCATGGGTGGGAGAAACGACACGGATAAGTGGACTCCTAAAGTATTATTTCGGTTAGATTTACTATAAAGGAGATTGCGATACCCTAAAAGTGAGTTGAATTCAGGAAACGGAGAGTCGGCATAGAAAATTCCCTTGTTTTCAACTAAAAAATTCCTTTTCGGTATTTTCACTATCGACCTTGGGTGGGAGAAACAGCATGGATAAGTGGACTCCAAAAGTATTATTTCGGTTATATTTACTATTTAGGAGATCGCGAGACCCTAAAAGTCAGTTGAATTCAGGAAACAGAGAGTCGGCACAGAAAATTCTCTTGTTTTCCACAAAAAATTCCTTTTCGGTATTTTCACTATCGACCTTGGGTGGGAGAAACAGCATGGATAAGTGGACTCCAAAAGTATTATTTCGGTTAGATTTACTATTTAGGAGATCGCGAGACCCTAAAAGTCAGTTGAATTCAGGAAACAGAGAGTCGGCACAGAAAATTCCCTTGTTTTCTAAAAAAAAATTCATTTTCGGTATTTTCACTGTCGACCTTGGGTGGGAGAAACGGCATGGATAAGTGGACTCAAAAAGTATTATTTCGGTTAGATTTACTATATAGGAGATCGTGATACCCTAAAAGTCAGTTGAATTCAGGAAACGGAGAGTCGGCATAGAAAATTCCCTTGTTTTCCACAAAAAAATTCCTTTTCGGCATTTTCACTATCGACCTTGGGTGGGAGAAACAGCATGGATAAGTGGACACCAAAAGTATTATTTCGGTTAGATTTACTATTTAGGAGATCACGAGACCCTAAAAGTCAGTTGAATTCAGGAAACAGAGAGTCGGCACAGAAAATTCTCCTGTTTTCCATAAAAAAATTCCTTTTCGGTATTTTCACTATCGACCTTGGGTGGGAGAAACGGCATGGATAAGTGGACTCAAAAAGTAATATTTCGGTTAGATTTATTATTTGAGATGATACCACAAAGTCATGAATGGGAAAGCAGCGGAGTGGCAGAAATTACCTTGTTTTCCATAAAAATTCCTTTTAATTATTTTCACTATCGACCTTAGGTGGGAAACATGAGATGTGGACACCAAAAGCATTATTTCGGTCATATTTGATATTTTGGAGATCCCGATACCCTGAAAGTCAGCTGAATTCTGGAAATAGGGACATGGCACAGAAAATTCCCTACTGTTCCATAAACAATTCATTTTCGGCATTTTCACTCTCGACCATGGGTGGGAGAAACGACACGGATAAGTGGACTCCAAAAGTATTATTTCGGTTAGATTTACTATTTAGGAGATCGCGAGACCCTAAAAGTCAGTTCAATTCAGGAAACAGAGAGTCGGCACAGAAAATTCCCTTGTTTTCCATAAAAAAATTCATTTTCGGTATTTTCACTGTCGACCTTGGGTGGGAGAAACGGCATGGATAAGTGGACTCAAAAAGTATTATTCAGTTAGATTTACCACTATAGGAGATGTGAAGTACCTAAAAATCAGTTGAATTAGCAGAAACGGAGAGTGGCATAGAAAAATTGCTGTTTTCCACAAAAAAATTCTTTCGGCATTTTCACTATGGGCAGCCCAGGTGGGAGAAACATGGATAGTGGACACCAAAGTATTATTCAGTTACTATTTGAGAATCACGAGACCTAAAAATCGGTTAATTGGGGGGAAGCTTGAAGAGTGACGAAGAATTATGTTTTCCACAAAAATTCCCTTATTGCCACTCTTCGACCTTGGGTGGGAGAAAGCATGGATAAGTGGATAAAGTATTTCAGTTGGTTATTATTTAAGGAGATCGCGGTACCACAAAGTCGCGGAATTCCCGGGGAAGCGGAGAGCCGTACGAGAAAATTCCCTTGTTTTCCATAAAAATTCGCTGCCGGTATTTTCAACATGCGACCTTGGGAGGCAGCATGGATATGTGGACACCAAAAGCATTATTTCGGTCATATTTGATGTTTTGGAGATCTCGATACCCTGAAAGTCGGCTGAATTCTGGAAACAGAGACATGGCACAGAAAATTCCCTGCTGTTCCATAAACAATTCATGTTCGGCATTTTGACTATCGACCATGGGTGGGAGAAACGACACGGATAAGTGGACTCCAAAAGTATTATTTCGGTTAGATTTACTATAAACGAGATCGCGATACCCTAAAAGTCAGTTGAATTTCGGAAACGGAGAGTCGGCATAGAAAATTCCCTTGTTTTCCACAAAAAAATTCCTTTTTGGTATTTTCACTATCGACCTTGGGTGGGAGAAACAGCATGGATAAGTGGACTCCAAAAGTATTATTTTGGTTAGATTTACTAATTAGGAGATCGCGAGACTCTAAAAGTCAGTTGAATTCAGGAAACAGAGAGTCGGCACAGAAAATTCCTTTGTTTTCCTTAAAAAAATTGCTTTTTGGTATTTTCACTATCGACCTTGGGTGGGAGAAACGGCATGGATAAGTGGACTCAAAAAGTATTATTTCGGTTAGATTTATTATTTAGGAGATCGCGATACCCTAAAAGTCAGTTGAATTTAGGAAATGGATAGTCGGCACAGAATATTCCCTTGTTTTCCATAAAAAAATTCCATTTCGATATTTTCACTGTCGACCTTGGGAGGGGGGAACGGCTTGGATATGTGGACACCAAAAGCATTATTTCGGTCATATTTGATATTTTGGAGATCTCGATACCCTGAAAGTCGGCTGAATTCTGGAAACAGAGACATGGCACAGAAAATTCCCTGCTGTTCCATAAACAAATCATTTTCGGCATTTTCACTATCGACCATGGGTGGGAGAAACGACACGGATAAGTGGACTCCAAAAGTGTTATTTCGGTTAGATTTACTATAAAGGAGATCGCGATACCCTAAAAGTCAGTTGAATTCAGGAAACGGAGAGTCGGCATAGAAAATTCCCTTGTTTTCCACAAAAAAAATTCATTTTCGGTATTTTCACTATCGACCTTGGGTGGGAGAAACAGCGTGGATAAGTGGACTCCAAAAGTATTATTTCGGTTAGATTTACTATTTAGGAGATCACGAGACCCTAAAAGTCAGTTGAATTCAGGAAAAAGAGAGTCGGCACAGAAAATTCCCTTGTTTTCCATAAAAAAATTCCTTTTCGGTATTTTCACTATCGACCTTGGGTGGGAGAAACGGCATGGATAAGTGGACTCAAAAAGTATTATTTCGGTTAGATTTATTATTTAGGAGATCGCGATAACCTAAAAGTCACTTGAATTCAGGAAACGGAGAGTCGGCACAGAAAATTCCCTTGTTTTCCATAAAGTTCTTTTAGGTATTTTCATGTGGGCCTTGGGAGGGAGGCGGCATGGATATGTGGACACCAAAGCATTATTCGGTCATATTTGATATTTGGGAATCCGATACGAAAGTCAGAGTAGATTACGGAAATAAAGAGACATAGCTGAAAATTCCCCTCTTGTTCCATAAACTTAATTCATTTTCGGCATTTTCACTATCGACCATGGAGTAGGAGAAAGCAACCTGGATCAAGTGGGCATGCATGTATTGATTTACTATAAAAATTTACGATACCACTAAAAGTAAGTTGATGAAATGGAAGTCGGCATAGAAAATTCCCTTGTTTTCCACAAAAAAAATTCCTTTTCGGTATTTTCACTATCGACCTTGGGTGGGAGAAACAGCATGGATAAGTGGACTCCAAAAGTATTATTTCGGTTATATTTACTATTTAGGAGATCGCGAGACCCTAAAAGTCAGTTGAATTCAGGAAACAGAGAGTCGGCACAGAAAATTCTCTTGTTTTCCACAAAAAATTCCTTTTCGGTATTTTCACTATCGACCTTGGGTGGGAGAAACAGCATGGATAAGTGGACTCCAAAAGTATTATTTCGGTTAGATTTACTATTTAGGAGATCACGAGACCCTAAAAGTCAGTTGAATTCAGGAAACAGAGAGTCGGCACAGAAAATTCCCTTGTTTTCCATAAAAAAATTCATTTTCGGTATTTTCACTGTCGACCTTGGGTGGGAGAAACTGCATGGATAAGTGGACTCAAAAAGTATTATTTCGGTTAGATTTACTATATACGAGATCGTGATACCCTAAAAGTCAGTTGAATTCAGGAAACGGAGAGTCGGCATAGAAAATTCCCTTGTTTTCCACAAAAAAATTCCTTTTCGGCATTTTCACTATCGACCTTGGGTGGGAGAAATAGCATGGATAAGTGGACACCAAAAGTATTATTTCGGTTAGATTTACTATTTAGGAGATCACGAGACCCTAAAAGTCAGTTGAATTCAGGAAACAGAGAGTCGGCACAGAAAATTCTCCTGTTTTCCATAAAAAAATTCCTTTTCGGTATTTTCACTATCGACCTTGGGTGGGAGAAACGGCATGGATAAGTGGACTCAAAAAGTAATATTTCGGTTAGATTTATTATTTAGGAGATCGCGATACCCTAAAAGTCACTTGAATTCAGGAAACGGAGAGTCGGCACAGAAAATTCCCTTGTTTTCCATAAAAAAATTCCTTTTCGGTATTTTCACTATCGACCTTGGGTGGGAGAAACGGCATGGATATGTGGACACCAAAAGCATTATTTCGGTCATATTTGATATTTTGGAGATCCCGATACCCTGAAAGTCAGCTGAATTCTGGAAATAGAGACATGGCACAGAAAATTCCCTACTGTTCCATAAACAATTCATTTTCGGCATTTTCACTATCAACCATGGGTGGGAGAAACGACACGGATAAGTGGACTCCAAAAGTATTATTTCGGTTAGATTTACTATATAGGAGATCGCGAGACCCTAAAAGTCAGTTGAATTCAGGAAACGGAGAGTCGGCACAGAAAATTCCCTTGTTTTCCATAAAAAAATTCATTTTCGGTATTTTCACTGTCGACCTTGGGTGGGAGAAACGGCATGGATAAGTGGACTCAAAAAGTATTATTTCGGTTAGAATTACTATATAGGAGATCGTGATACCCTAAAAGTCAGTTGAATTCAGGAAACGGAGAGTCGGCATAGAAAATTCCCTTGTTTTCCACAAAAAAATTCCTTTTCGGCATTTTCACTATCGACCTTGGGTGGGAGAAACAGCATGGATAAGTGGACACCAAAAGTATTATTTCGGTTAGATTTACTATTTAGGAGATCACGAGACCCTAAAAGTCAGTTGAATTCAGGAAACAGAGAGTCGGCACAGAAAATTCCCTTGTTTTCCATAAAAAAATTCATTTTCGGTATTTTCACTATCGACCTTGGGTGGGAGAAACGGCATGGATAGGTGGACTCAAAAAGTATTATTTCGGTTAGATTTATTATTTAGGAGATCGCGATACCCTAAAAGTCACTTGAATTCGGGAAACGGAGAGTCGGCACAGAAAATTCCCTTGTTTTCCATAAAAAAATTCCTTTTCGGTATTTTCACTGTCGACCTTGGGAGGGGGGAGCGGCATGGATATGTGGACACCAAAAGCATTATTTCGGTCATATTTGATATTTTGGAGATCTCGATACCCTGAAAGTCGGCTGAATTCTGGAAACAGAGACATGGCACAGAAAATTCCCTGCTGTTCCATAAATAATTCATTTTCGGCATTTTCACTATCGACCATGGGTGGGAGAAACGACACGGATAAGTGGACTCCAAAAGTATTATTTCGGTTAGATTTACTATAAAGGAGATCGCGATACCCTAAAAGTCAGTTGAATTTCGGAAACGGAGAGTCGGCATAGAAAATTCCCTTGTTTTCCACAAAAAAATTCCTTTTCGGTATTTTCACTATCGACCTTGGGAGGGGGGAACGGCATGGATATGTGGACACCAAAAGCATTATTTTGGTCATATTTGATATTTTGGAGATCACGATACCCTGAAAGTCGGCTGAATTCTGGAAACAGAGACATGGCATAGAAAATTCCCTTGTTTTCCATAAAAAAATTCATTTTCGGTATTTTCACTATCGACCTTGGGTGGGAGAAACGGCATGCATAAGTGGACTCAAAAAGTATTATTTCGGTTAGATTTATTATTTAGGAGATCGCGATACCTTGAAAGTCAGCTGAATTCTGGAAATAGAGACATGGCACAGAAAATTCCCTACTGTTCCATAAACAATTCATTTTCGGCATTTTCACTATCGACCATGGGTGGGAGAAACGACACGGATAAGTGGACTCCAAAAGTATTATTTCGGTTAGATTTACTATTTAGGAGATCGCGAGACCCTAAAAGTCAGTTGAATTCAGGAAACAGAGAGTCGGCACAGAAAATTCCCTTGTTTTCCATAAAAAAATTCCTTTTCGGTATTTTCACTGTCGACCTTGGGAGGGGGGAACGGCATGGATATGTGGACACCAAAAGCATTATTTCGGTCATATTTGATGTTTTGGAGATCTCGATACCCTGAAAGTCGGCTGAATTCTGGAAACAGAGACATGGCACAGAAAATTCCCTGCTGTTCCATAAACAATTCATGTTCGGCATTTTGACTATCGACCATGGGTGGGAGAAACGACACGGATAAGTGGACTCCAAAAGTATTATTTCGGTTAGATTTACTATAAAGGAGATCGCGATACCCTAAAACTCAGTTGAATTTCGGAAACGGAGAGTCGGCATAGAAAATTCCCTTGTTTTCCACAAAAAAATTCCTTTTTGGTATTTTCACTATCGACCTTGGGTGGGAGAAACAGCATGGATAAGTGGACTCCAAAAGTATTATTTTGGTTAGATTTACTAATTAGGAGATCGCGAGACCCTAAAAGTCAGTTGAATTCAGGAAACAGAGAGTCGGCACAGAAAATTCCTTTGTTTTCCTTAAAAAAATTGCTTTTTGGTATTTTCACTATCGACCTTGGGTGGGAGAAACGGCATGGATAAGTGGACTCAAAAAGTATTATTTCGGTTAGATTTATTATTTAGGAGATCGCGATACCCTAAAAGTCAGTTGAATTTAGGAAATGGATAGTCGGCACAGAATATTCCCTTGTTTTCCATAAAAAAATTCCATTTCGATATTTTCACTGTCGACCTTGGGAGGGGGGAACGGCTTGGATATGTGGACACCAAAAGCATTATTTCGGTCATATTTGATATTTTGGAGATCTCGATACCCTGAAAGTCGGCTGAATTCTGGAAACAGAGACATGGCACAGAAAGTTCCCTGCTGTTCCATAAACAAATCATTTTCGGCATTTTCACTATCGACCATGGGTGGGAGAAACGACACGGATAAGTGGACTCCAAAAGTATTATTTCGGGTAGATTTACTATAAAGGAGATCGCGATACCCTAAAAGTCAGTTGAATTCAGGAAACGGAGAGTCGGCATAGAAAATTCCCTTGTTTTCCACAAAAAAAATTCATTTTCGGTATTTTCACTATCGACCTTGGGTGGGAGAAACAGCGTGGATAAGTGGACTCCAAAAGTATTATTTCGGTTAGATTTACTATTTAGGAGATCACGAGACCCTAAAAGTCAGTTGAATTCAGGAAACAGAGAGTCGGCACAGAAAATTCCCTTGTTTTCCACAAAAAAATTCCTTTTCGGTATTTTCACTATCGACCTTGGGTGGGAGAAACGGCATGGATAAGTGGACTCAAAAAGTATTATTTCGGTTAGATTTATTATTTAGGAGATCGCGATAACCTAAAAGTCACTTGAATTCAGGAAACGGAGAGTCGGCACAGAAAATTCCCTTGTTTTCCATAAAAAAATTCCTTTTCGGTATTTTCACTGTCGACCTTGGGAGGGGGGAACGGCATGGATATGTGGACACCAAAAGCATTATTTCGGTCATATTTGATATTTTGGAGATCCCGATACCCTGAAAGTCAGCTGAATTCTGGAAACAGAGACATGGCACAGAAAATTCCCTACTGTTCCATAAACAATTCATTTTCGGAATTTTCACTATCGACCATGGGGGGGAGATACGACACGGATAAGTGGACTCCAAAACTATTATTTCGGTTAGATTTACTATAAAGGAGATCGCGATACCCTAAAAGTCAGTTGAATTCAGGAAACGGAGAGTCGGCATAGAAAATTCCCTTGTTTTCCACAAAAAAATTCCTTTTCGGTATTTTCACTATCGACCTTGGGTGGGAGAAACAGCATGGATAAGTGGACTCCAAAAGTATTATTTCGGTTATATTTACTATTTAGGAGATCGCGAGACCCTAAAAGTCAGTTGAATTCAGGAAACAGAGAGTCGGCACAGAAAATTCTCTTGTTTTCCACAAAAAATTCCTTTTCGGTATTTTCACTATCGACCTTGGGTGGGAGAAACAGCATGGATAAGTGGACTCCAAAAGTATTATTTCGGTTAGATTTACTATTAGGAGATCGCGATACCCTAAAAGTCAGTTGAATTCAGGAAACGGAGAGTCGGCATAGAAAATTCCCTTGTTTTCCACAAAAAAATTCCTTTTCGGTATTTTCACTATCGACCTTGGGTGGGAGAAACAGCAAGGATAAGTGGACTCCAAAAGTATTATTTCGGTTAGATTTACTATTTAGGAGATCGCGAGACCCTAAAAGTCAGTTGAATTCAGGAAACAGAGAGTCGGCACAGAAAATTCCCTTGTTTTCCATAAAAAAATTCCTTTTCCGATTTTCACTATCGACCTTGGGTGGGAGAAAGGCATGGATAAGTGGACACAAAAGTATTATTTCGGTTAGATTTATTATTTAGGAGATCGCGATACCCTAAAAGTCAGTTGAATTCAGGAAACAGAGAGTCGGCACAGAAAATTCTCCTGTTTTCCATAAAAAAATTCCTTTTCGGTATTTTCACTATCGACCTTGGGTGGGAGAAACGGCATGGATAAGTGGACTCAAAAAGTAATATTTCGGTTAGATTTAATATTTAGGAGATCGCGATACCCTAAAAGTCACTTGAATTCAGGAAACGGAGAGTCGGCACAGAAAATTCCCTTGTTTTCCATAAAAAAATTCCTTTTCGGTATTTTCACTATCGACCTTGGGTGGGAGAAACGGCATGGATATGTGGACACCAAAAGCATTATTTCGGTCATATTTGATATTTTGGAGATCCCGATACCCTGAAAGTCTGCTGAATTCTGGAAATAGAGACATGGCACAGAAAATTCCCTACTGTTCCATAAACAATTCATTTTCGGCATTTTCACTATCGACCATGGGTGGGAGAAACGACACGGATAAGTGGACTCCAAAAGTATTATTTCGGTTAGATTTGATATTTTGGAGATCCCGATACCCTAAAAGTCACTTGAATTCAGGAAACGGAGAGTCGGCACAGAAAATTCCCTTGTTTTCCATAAAAAATTCCTTTTCGGTATTTTCACTGTCGACCTTGGGAGGGGGGAACGGCATGGAGATGTGGACACCAAAAGCATTATTTCGGTCATATTTGATATTTTGGAGATCCCGATGCCCTGAAAGTCGGCTGAATTCAGGAAACAGAGACATGGCACAGAAAATTCCCTGCGGTTCCATAAACAATTCATTTTCGGTATTTTCCCTATCGACCTTGGGTGGGAGAAACGGCATTGATAACTGGACTCCAGAGGTATTATTTCAGTTAGATGTATTATTTAGGAGATCGTGATACCCTAAAAGTCACTTGAATTCGGGAAACGGAGAGTCGGCACAGAAAATTCCCTTGTTTTCCGTAAAAAAAATTCCTTTTCGGTATTTTCACTATCGACTTTGGGTGGGAGAAACGGCATGTATAGGTGGACTCAAAAAGTATTATTTTGGTTAGATTTATTATTTAGGAGATCGCGATACCCTAAAAGTCACTTGAATTCAGGAAACGGAGAGTCGGCACAGAAAATTCCCTTGTTTTCTATAAAAAAAATTCATTTTCGGTATTTTCACTGTCGACCTTGGGAGGGGGGAACGGCATGGATATGTGGACACCAAAAGCATTATTTCGGTCATATTTGATGTTTTGGAGATCTCGATACCCTGAAAGTCGGCTGAATTCTGGAAACAGAGACATGGCACAGAAAATTCCCTGCTGTTCCATAAACAATTCATGTTCGGCATTTTGACTATCGACCATGGGTGGGAGAAACGACACGGATAAGTGGACTCCAAAAGTATTATTTCGGTTAGATTTACTATAAAGGAGATCGCGATACCCTAAAAGTCAGTTGAATTTCGGAAACGGAGAGTCGGCATAGAAAATTCCCTTGTTTTCCACGAAAAAATTCCTTTTTGGTATTTTCACTATCGACCTTGGGTGGGAGAAACAGCATGGATAAGTGGACTCCAAAAGTATTATTTTGGTTAGATTTACTAATTAGGAGATCGCGAGACTCTAAAAGTCAGTTGAATTCAGGAAACAGAGAGTCGGCACAGAAAATTCCTTTGTTTTCCTTAAAAAAATTGCTTTTTGGTATTTTCACTATCGACCTTGGGTGGGAGAAACGGCATGGATAAGTGGACTCAAAAAGTATTATTTCGGTTAGATTTATTATTTAGGAGATCGCGATACCCTAAAAGTCAGTTGAATTCAGGAAATGGATAGTCGGCACAGAATATTCCCTTGTTTTCCATAAAAAAATTCCATTTCGATATTTTCACTGTCGACCTTGGGAGGGGGGAACGGCTTGGATATGTGGACACCAAAAGCATTATTTCGGTCATATTTGATATTTTGGAGATCTCGATACCCTGAAAGTCGGCTGAATTCTGGAAACAGAGACATGGCACAGAAAATTCCCTGCTGTTCCATAAACAAATCATTTTCGGCATTTTCACTATCGACCATGGGTGGGAGAAACGACACGGATAAGTGGACTCCAAAAGTATTATTTCGGGTAGATTTACTATAAAGGAGATCGCGATACCCTAAAAGTCAGTTGAATTCAGGAAACGGAGAGTCGGCATAGAAAATTCCCTTGTTTTCCACAAAAAAAATTCCTTTTCGGTATTTTCACTATCGACCTTGGGTGGGAGAAACAGCGTGGATAAGTGGACTCCAAAAGTATTATTTCGGTTAGATTTACTATTTAGGAGATCACGAGACCCTAAAAGTCAGTTGAATTCAGGAAAAAGAGAGTCGGCACAGAAAATTCCCTTGTTTTCCATAAAAAAATTCCTTTTCGGTATTTTCACTATCGACCTTGGGTGGGAGAAACGGCATGGATAAGTGGACTCAAAAAGTATTATTTCGGTTAGATTTATTATTTAGGAGATCGCGATAACCTAAAAGTCACTTGAATTCAGGAAACGGAGAGTCGGCACAGAAAATTCCCTTGTTTTCCATAAAAAAATTCCTTTTCGGTATTTTCACTGTCGACCTTGGGAGGGGGGAACTGCATGGATATGTGGACACCAAAAGCATTATTTCGGTCATATTTGATATTTTGGAGATCACGATACCCTGAAAGTCGGCTGAATTCTGGAAACAGAGACATGGCACAGAAAATTCCCTGCTGTTCCATAAACAATTCATTTTCGGAATTTTCACTATCGACCATGGGTGGGAGAAACGACACGGATAAGTGGACTCCAAAAGTATTATTTCGGTTAGATTTACTATAAAGGAGATTGCGATACCCTAAAAGTGAGTTGAATTCAGGAAATGGAGAGTCGGCATAGAAAATTCCCTTGTTTTCCACAAAAAAAATTCCTTTTCGGTATTTTCACTATCGACCTTGGGTGGGAGAAACAGCATGGATAAGTGGACTCCAAAAGTATTATTTCGGTTATATTTACTATTTAGGAGATCGCGAGACCCTAAAAGTCAGTTGAATTCAGGAAACAGAGAGTCGGCGCAGAAAATTCTCTTGTTTTCCACAAAAAAATTCCTTTTCGGTATTTTCACTATCGACCTTGGGTGGGAGAAACAGCATGGATAAGTGGACTCCAAAAGTATTATTTCGGTTAGATTTACTATTTAGGAGATCGCGAGACCCTAAAAGTCAGTTGAATTCGGGGAATGAGAGTCGGCACAGAAAATTTCTTGTTTCTAAAAAAATTCATTTTCGGTATTTCACCGTTTAATTGGGTGGGAGAAACGGCATGGGATAAGTGGACTCAAAAAGTATTATTTTCGGTTAGATTTACTATATAGAGACGTGGATACCCTAAAAGTCAGCTTGAATTCAGAAACGGAGTTTGCATAGAAAATTCCCTTGTTTTCCACAAAAAAATTCCTTTTCGGCATTTTCACTCTCGACCTTGGGTGGGAGAAACAGCATGGATAAGTGGACACCAAAAGTATTATTTCGGTTAGATTTACTATTTAGGAGATCGCGAGACCCTAAAAGTCAGTTGAATTCAGGAAACAGAGAGTCGGCACAGAAAATTCCCTTGTTTTCCATAAAAAAATTCCTTTTCGGTATTTTCACTATCGACCTTGGGTGGGAGAAACGGCATGGATAAGTGGACTCAAAAATTATTATTTCGGTTAGATTTATTATTTAGGAGATCACGATACCCTAAAAGTCACTTGAATTCAGGAAACGGAGAGTCAGCACAGAAAATTCCCTTGTTTTCCATAAAAAAATTCCTTTTCGGTATTTTCACTATTGACCTTGGGTGGGAGAAACGGCATGGATATGTGGACACCAAAAGCATTATTTCGGTCATATTTGATATTTTGGAGATCCCGATACCCTGAAAGTCAGCTGAATTCTGGAAATAGAGACATGGCACAGAAAATTTCCTACTGTTCCATAAACAATTCATTTTCGCCATTTTCACTATCGACCATCGGTGGGAGAAACGACACGGATAAGTGGACTCCAAAAGTATTATTTCGGTCAGATTTACTATTTACGAGATCGCGAGACCCTAAAAGTCAGTTGAATTCAGGAAACAGAGAGTCGGCACAGAAAATTCCCTTGTTTTCCATAAAAAAATTCCTTTTCGGTATTTTCACTATCGACCTTGGGTGGGAGAAACGGCATGGATAAGTGGACTCAAAAAGTATTATTTCAGTTAGATTTATTATTTAGGAGATCGCGGTACCCTAAAAGTCACTTGAATTCAGGAAACGGAGAGTCGGCACAGAAAATTCCCTTGTTTTCCATAAAAAAATTCCTTTTCGGTATTTTCACTGTCGACCTTGGGAGGGGGGAACGGCATGGATATGTGGACACCAAAAGCATTATTTCGGTCATATTTGATATTTTGGAGATCCCGATACCCTGAAAGTCAACTGAATTCTGGAAACAGAGACATGGCACAGAAAATTCCCTACTGTTCCATAAACAATTCATTTTCGGCATTTTCACTATCGACCATGGGTGGGAGAAACGACACGGATAAGTGGACTCCAAAAGTATTATTTCGGTTAGATTTACTATAAAGGAGATCAATGAGACCACAAAAGTCAGGTTGAATTCGAAACAAAAGTCGAAGCCTGGAAAAATTCCTTGTTTTCCATAAAAAAATTCATTTTCGGTATTTTCTTTAATAGGCCTTAGGTGGGAGAAACGGCATGGATAAGTGGACTAAAAATGTGCTTTCGATTAGATTTACTATGAGAATCGTGATACCTAAAAGTGAGTTGAATTCGAGAAACGGAGAGTCGGCATAGAAAATTCCCTTGGCCTTACAAAAATTCCTTTTAGGGTATTTTCACCTCGACCTTGGGTGGGGCTTGGCATGGATATGTGGACACCAAAAGCATTATTTCGGTCATATTTGATATTTTGGAGATCCCGATACCCTGAAAGTCAGCTGAATTCTGGAAACAGAGACATGGCAGAGAAAATTCCCTACTGTTCCATAAACAATTCATTTTCGGCATTTTCACTATCGACCATGGGTGGGAGAAACGACACGGATAAGTGGACTCCAAAAGTATTATTTCGGTTGGATTTACTATAAAGGAGATCGCCATACCCTAAAAGTCAGTTGAATTCAGGAAACGGTGAGTCGGCATAGAAAATTCCCTTGTTTTCCACAAAAAAATTCCTTTTCGGTATTTTCACTATCGACCTTGGGTGGGAGAAACAGCATGGATAAGTGGACTCCAAAAGTATTATTTCAGTTAGATTTACTATTTAGGTGATCGCGAGACCCTAAAAGTCAGTTGAATTCAGGAAACGGAGAGTCGGCACAGAAAATTCCCTTGTTTTCCATAAAAAAATTCATTTTCGGTATTTTCACTGTCGACCTTGGGTGGGAGAAACGGCATGGATAAGTGGACTCAAAAAGTATTATTTCGGTTAGATTTATTATTTAGGAGATCGCGATACCCTAAAAGTCAGTTGAATTCAGGAAAGGGATAGTCGGCACAGAAAATTCCCTTGTTTTCCATAAAAAAATTCCATTTCGATATTTTCACTGTCGACCTTGGGAGGGGGGAACGGCATGGATATGTGGACACCAAAAGCATTATTTCGGGCCATTTGATATTTTGGAGATCTCGACACCAAAGCTCTGCTGAATTCGAAATGTAGACATGGCACAAAATTCCCGCTCGCTCCATAAACAATTCATTTTCGGCATTTTCACTATCGACCATGGGTGGAGAAACGACACGGATAAGTGGACTCCAAAAAGTATTATTTTGCTGATTTACTATAAAGGAGATCGCGATACTCCTAAAAGTCAGCTTGAATTCAGAAACTGAGCTTCCGTGAGAAAATTCTGTTTTCCACAAAAAATTCCTTCGCATTTTCACTCATCGACCTTGGGTGAGAAACAGCATGGATAAGTGGACTCCAAAAGTATTATTTGGTTAGATTTACTATTTAGGAGATCATGAGACCCTAAAATCGGCTTGAATTCAGAAATGGGTAGGAGTCTATATTTAAAATTCCTTGTTTTCCTTAAAAATTCCTTTTGGTATTTTCACTATCGACCTTGGGTGAGAAACAGCATGGATAAGTGGACTCCAAAAGTATTATTTTGGTTAGATTTACTATTTACTTAGATCGCGAGACCCTAAAAAGTCAGTTGAATTCAGGAAACAGAGAGTCGGCACAGAAAATTCCCTTGTTTTCCATAAAAAAATTCCTTTTCGGTATTTTCACTATCGACCTTGGGTGGGAGAAACGGCATGGATAAGTGGACTCAAAAAGTATTATTTCGATTAGATTTATTATTTAGGAGATCGCGGTACCCTAAAAGTCAGTTGAATTCAGGAAACGGAGAGTCGGCACAGAAAATTCCCTTGTTTTCAATAAAAAAATTCCTTTTCGGTATTTTCACTGTCGACCTTGGGAGGGGGGAACGGCATGGATATGTGGACACCAAAAGCATTATTTCGGTCATATTTGATATTTTGGAGATCTCGATACCCTGAAAGTCGGCTGAATTCTGGAAACAGAGACATGGCACAGAAAATTCCCTGCTGTTCCATAAACAATTCATTTTCGACATTTTCACTATCGACCATGGGTGGGAGAAACGACACGGATAAGTGGACTCCAAAAGTATTATTTCGGTTAGATTTACTATAAAGGAGATCGCGATACCCTAAAAGTCAGTTGAATTCAGGAAACGGAGAGTCGGCATAGAAAATTCCCTTGTTTTCCACAAAAAAATTCCTTTTCGGTATTTTCACTATCGACCTTGGGTGGGAGAAACAGCATGGATAAGTGGACTCCAAAAGTATTATTTCGGCTAGATTTACTATTTAGGAGATCGCGAGACCCTAAAAGTCAGTTGAATTCAGGAAACAGAGAGTCGGCACAGAAAATTCCCTTGTTTTCCATAAAAAAATTCCTTTTCGGTATTTTCACTATCGACCTTGGGTGGGAGAAACGGCATGGATAAGTGGACTCAAAAAGTATTATTTCAGTTAGATTTATTATTTAGGAGATCGCAATACCCTAAAAGTCACTTGAATTCAGGAAACGGAGAGTCGGCACAGAAAATTCCCTTGTTTTCCATAAAAAAATTCCTTTTCGGTATTTTCACTATCGACCTTGGGTGGGAGAAACGGCATGGATATGTGGACACCAAAAGCATTATTTCGGTCATATTTGATATTTTGGGAATCGATACGAAGTCAAGCCCCGAATTATGGAAACGAGAGACGCAGCACGAAAATTCCTGCTGTTATAAACAGGTGCCATTCGGCATTTTCACTATCGACCATGGGTAGGAGATCAGCACGGATAAGTGGACTCAAAAATATTATTCGGTTAGATTTACTATAAAGAGATCTTGATACCCTAAGAAGTCGATTGAATTAAGGGAAACGGAGAGTCGGCATAGAAATTCCCTTGTTTTCCACAAAAAAATTGCTTTTCGGTATTTTCACTATCGACCTTGGGTGGGAGAAACAGCATGGATAAGTGGACTCCAAAAGTATTATTTCGGTTAGATTTACTATTTAGGAGATCGCGAGACCCTAAAAGTCAGTTGAATTCAGAAAAAAGAGAGTCGGCACAGAAAATTCCCTTGTTTTCCACAAAAAAATTCCTTTTCGGTATTTTCACTATCGACCTTGGGTGGGAGAAACGGCATAGATAAGTGGACTCAACAAGTATTATTTCGGTTAGACTTATTATTTAGGAGATCGCGATACCCTAAAAGTCACTTGAATTCGGGAAACGGAGAGTCGGCATAGAAAATTCCCTTGTTTTCCATAAAAAAATTCCTTTTCGGTATTTTCACTGTCGACCTTGGGAGGGGGGAACGGCATGGATATGTGGACACCAAAAGCATTATTTCGGTCATATTTGATATTTTGGAGATCACGATACCCTGAAAGTCGGCTGAATTCTGGAAACAGAGACATGGTACAGAAAATTCCCTGCTGTTCCATAAACAATTCATTTTCGGCATTTTCACTATCGACCATGGGTGGGAGAAACGACACGGATAAGTGGACTCCAAAAGTATTATTTCGGTTAGATTTACTATAAAGGAGATCGCGATACCCTAAAAGTCAGTTGAATTCAGGAAACCGAGAGTCGGCATAGAAAATTCCCTTGTTTTCCACAAAAAAATTCCTTTTCGGTATTTTCACTATCGACCTTGGGTGGGAGAAACAGCATGGATAAGTGGACTCCAAAAGCATTATTTCGGTTAGATTTACTATTTAGGAGTTCGCGAGACCCTAAAAGTCAGTTGAATTCAGGAAACAGAGAGTCGGCACAGAAAATTCCCTTTTTTTCCATAAAAAAATTCCTTTTCGGTATTTTCACTATCGACCTTGGGTGGGAGAAACGGCATGGATAAGTGGACTCAAAAAGTATTATTT